>BQNB010017925.1:30690-69101 GCA_026074375.1 Tanacetum coccineum
TGACTCATTCTTTATACCTCTCCAGCTCAGCGGGAACTGATTCACTATTCTGTTCCTTATTAGCCTTTTCCCAATTATTTACATGATTTATCATTTGTTCTGACATTTGTTCTATCACAGATAAGATCATTGAATCTTGTTGTGCTTGCAAATTAGTATCTTGAACATTTGCCTGTTGTATTTCTTGCAAATATTGAGAGTACCGAATGATATTGCCATCACTATGTATCTCATTATTTGTAAAATCCATAGATGGTGTTTGTTCAAAATCCTGCATTGCATGCACACTTTTATTTTCCATATCATTAAGATAGGTTTCAGAATGAGGTACCTCTGATGTGTTTATGCCCAAAATAGGTACTTAATCGTTCCTTTTCAGGTATTTTGCATTTGGAAGGCATTTGGAAGAATTACACGTGACTTGGGCTCATTTGGAGAAGAAACGGACAAGACTACGGACCTACACCAACATTTCTCAAGATTATGTTCTCAGCAGCTAGAGACGGCGTCACAGTTTCTACGTGACGCCGTCACAACGCATCCCACGACGGCGTCACATATTCCACGACGGCGTCAGAGATCACGACCCAACCCATTATCTAGAATATTCTCTTTCATGACGGCGTCACGACTAAAACGCGACGCCGTCACAGCGTTTTTCCTATATATACAAACCCGAATTTAGGGTTTTGAGTGTGTAACTTTAGAATAAAAAGAGGGTACGAACCCTAGTTCGTTTAGCAGCTGTTAGGGATGATTTTAGGGCCTAAAAACCCTATTGTACTTCCTCCAACTCATGTTTTAATCAAGTAAGGTTTATTTAACCATTCAAAATGTCTATGTGTTTTTTTTGAGATTCATCGATGTTCTTGCTTTATCTTTAACAATGCTTGGCTAAACCTCCTATAGTTTCTTTATTTGAATGAAAACCTAGAATGTAATTCTTAGTTGTGTTGATTCTTGTGATGGATGTGGCATTTAGGCCTTTAAGAAAACCAGCTTTTGTTTGTATCCGCTGTTGATATGTCTAGGAAAACATGAATTGTGTAGAAAGGAATACCATCGGATAATACGTTCATACTACCTTTGCCCCCTAAATATGGTTGATCCACTCATAATATATTTCACATGCACTTTATAATCCCTTAGGGGCCTTTGTAAATAAGATCCATCATACTACCTTACTTTGTGCGTTACATTAAAACGGAATACTAATAACCGCGAGTTCGAATCTTTCAAAGAGTTAGGAAATTATTACACAGAACATCCAATGTGACAAGGCAACAACACTAGGAGAAGCAAACTATGGGAGGGGGTGCGGTAGTAAATACATGATTAAATAAACACGGTCTTTTATTATATTGTTATCACGAGTAGTGTGGATTTATATTCGTTTAATAGCTAAAACCAACCAACCTCTCAATTATATGATTTACTTGTTTTTCATAAAATATAAAAACACAAAAAGAATCCTCTTTCAACCCTTAGAATTCTGTTAGACCGTGATCAAGCCTTCCCAACCTATTCCCCGAGTGAACGATAACAACCCCCCGAGTCTTACCTATACTACTACTACAACGATTAGGTGCTCTTCCTAGGGAGTTGTATAACTTAGTGTAGAAGTCTAACAAGGACCGCATCAAGTTTTTGGCGCCGCCGCCTGGGAAATAGTGAGGTATTGATCATAGTTTAACTTAGTTCTACTTGCTTGAATCCTTTCAAGTAAGATTTAATTTCCGCATCTTAGCCTCAAATATTGAGTCGAACAAGGAAGTTCGTTCATTATGAATATTAAGTCTCGACCATTCAATTATGTAACGTTGTAATAGGCTAGAACGGGTAAACGGGCTAGTTTATGTAAGCTAAAAATCGGACCACCGTATCGGGCGCAAGCGGCTAAGTAATAACCTGAGCCTGCCCGTAGAAATAACATAGCCTATGAAAGCCCATGGTTAAACTATAAATACCACTCTCCAAGATGAAGAGGGGTTGGTTCACTTTGTAACTTTCCTCTATGCAAGTTTTAATCAACCAATTTCCATTATTTTCCTCTCACTTTCTCTCCTCTTGTTTCTCTCTCAAAAACTTCTTCTTAATCTTCCTTCTATTTTCTTCTATCTCGAGATTTTCGTGCAATCTGTATGAAGTGAATGATTCCGTGGGTTACCCGACCTATGGTATCAAGAAGCCTCGTGTAGATTAGTGGTTTTTGGTGGTAATAAGCTCAAAAATTCGTTGCTTAATTTTTATTTGTTAGAATAAGCCCCACAGCAAGCTCAATTAGGTTTTTGATGGCGTGATTTGGATTTGTTTAACTTGTTCTTTCCTTTTTCTACTCGTTCTACATCTTATTGTGTTACCATTCATGTGATAAATAAGCTCCTAGATAGATTTTTAAGCTTATAAGGTACGGCTTATTTCTTGTGTCTAAGTGGCGGTTTGTTTTATTTTTTGAAGATTCACAAAGAAAAATATGTTCTTGTGTGCTTAATCTTCTTTTACGCACTTAGTTTAAACATTTAGAGCTTATTTAAGTTGCTAAGTTGCTTATTTGATTTAGTTAAGCTTAATTCGAATTCATATTCTTCGTGCGGTTTGTATTTAAAATCTATGTTTCATTGTGGCGGTTTGATGAGATATAGGACCACTTCATACTAGATTTTGTTGGTTTGCCAAAGTTTAGCAACAAAACAAAAGGCTAGAAAGCGACATCGTACTATTTTTTAACCTATTAGAGTGGCGGTTTGACCACAAAGGTGGCGGTTTGCTTATTTTATAATAGGCAGCGGTTTAAACTAAACTGCTACATAGCGGTTGATACAGGTACAAACGAAGAAAAGTAATCTTGGTCCTTTAGAAATGTTACTCTGCCCATTTTACCCCTAGTAGCGGTTTGACATAAATCTGCTAGCGGTTTAACAAAATTCTTAAGGCAGCAGTTTGTTTCAATTTTCCATAGTAGTGGTTTGATCATTCCTATTAGCCAGCGGTTTGTTATAAGTTCAAAGGTAGCGGTTTGATCAAAGTAATTCCCAGTGGTTTGGTGAATTTTTTTGGTGGCGGTTTGACCTGAATTTTGGTAGCGGTTTGCTTAAACAATACAGTACCGAATATTATTTTCACTTAGCCCATTTTCGGTAATCCAATTTAGGTTCTACGCCATTTTCAGTGAACTTAATTTTTGGACAAAACAGACTTTGGACTTTAAACGACAATTAATTAACCTTCACAAACCAAGTACCACAATCACAATCAAGGGCTTAAAAGAAAATTAATTCAACTTAAACAAACCTTAATCACAAACAATTTTACATTCACGGTTTTCTATTGATTTTGTAAAATCCCGCGAAAGACTCAATTCTTTTCTCGGTTTTAATCATAGACTTGTAAAATCCCGTGGACGTTAATTGTATTCATTTTACCACAACTTCAATCACAACACATCTACTTAAGATCCTTCAATCATTTTCACTTCATAATTCAACAATCATTCATCATGACTACTCCAATTGTAACTTCCACAACCGACAGTCAAATGCATAACAACATCATGGCAGCTGGTTCAAGGGATCGTCCACCAATGCTTGCAACGGGAAGATATGCACAATGGCGATCACGTTTCTTAAGATACATTGATACAAGACCAAATGGTGATGCCTTAAGGAAATGCATTCTCGAAGGTCCTTACACTCCTTCTACTGTCATAATTCCAGCTGTACCTGCAACAGAAAATTCTCCAGCAGTTCCTGAACGAACAACAGTTGAGACAATCCTGAATATGTCTCCTGAAAACAAAGCTCATTTTGAATCAGAAAAGGAAGCGATTCATTTGCTATTGACTGGAATTGGAGATGAAATATACTCAACTGTTGATGCTTGCAAAACAGCTCATGAAATGTGGGAAGCTATTGAAAGGCTACAACAAGGTGAATCCCTCAACATTCAAGATGTCAAGACTAACTTATTTTGGGAGTTTGGAAAATTCACCTCTCACGATGGAGAGACAATGGAGTCATACTACACAAGGTTTTACAAGATGATGAATGAAATGATAAGAAACAACTTGACAGTTGCTACGATGCAAGTCAATGTTCAGTTTCTTCAACAACTTCAACCAGAATGGTCAAGGTTTGTGACAATTGTCAAGCAACAACACAAATTGGATGAAGTATCATATCACAAGCTCTTTGACATTCTGAAACAATATCAAAAGGAAGTTAATGAAATCCGTGCTGAAAGAATAGCCAAGAATGCTAACCCATTAGCACTTGTTGCTGCTGCTCTACCACATCAAGATCCTTATTATCAAGCACCAAAGTCTTACAACTCATATGCACCAACATTAAAAGCCTCACTTCAAACCAGATCTCATGCAACTGCCAGACACAAAGGCAAAGAGATAGCCAAACCAATCACACCTCCATCTGAGTCAGCTTCTAAAGAAGATAGTGATCCCGAACAAGCCTAGAAGGATAAGGAAATGCAGAAAAAATTGGCACTCATTGCAAAGTATTTCAAGAAGCTCTACAAACCTACCAACAACAACCTCAGAACTTCCTCAAATACTAGAAACAAGAATGTGGATACTACTCCAAGATACAAGAATGACAATCAGACTGGATAGTTTGGGAATAAGAGGATAGTGAATGTTGTTGGGGCTAGGGAGACTGTAAGCAGTCAGGTAGTGCAGCAGACTGGGATACAGTGTTTCAACTGCAAGGAATTTGGTCATTTTGCTAAGTGAGCAGTAAAGAACTGCGTATTACTATAGTAGATAGGATGACTAGAAAAGTGAAAACTAGAGACTTGAAATGAACTCAAACATTCTGGCCACACAGATTATTGAAATAAGGACTGCAGGAAGCCAAAGAGGGTTCAATACTCTACGTAATCACAAGTGGAAAAAGATTTTTGTGCAAACAACTGAGAAAGAGTGTTCAACTCAAGAAAGAGCAAACTGCTGAGGGCAATGCAACACGGATGAAGAGATTGATGAACAAGAGTTAGAAGCACATTACAGCTATATGGCAAAGATCCAGGAGGTTCCTAATGCAGACTCATGCACTGATTCTGAGCCATTGGAACAGGTACAATACGATACTGGATATAATGTGTTTGCCAATGAAATACAACATTCTGAGCAATCTGAATCCATTAGTAACACATGTGTAGTGGAAACGGGTGATAGGAATGTCATTCCTGATTCACCAGATATGTGTGATAATGATATTCAGAATGACCAAAATGATGTAGAATGTGATGATGAGCGTGTTGCGCTTGCTAATTTAATTGCAAATTTAAAACTTGATGTCGATGAAAATAAAAAGATTCAAAAGCAATTAAAGAAAGCAAACACAACACTTGCTCATGAATTGACTGAGTGCAAATCTATTCTTGCGGAAACTAGTAGAACTCTAGAGGAATCTAATAGTATTCGGGATAGTTGTCTAGTTGCACTTCAAAACAAACAGACTGAGCTTGAGAAGTACAAAACCTTTAATGACCGTACTGTTGACTATGAGAAACTTGAACATAAGTTAAATGAAACTCTAGGACTATTAGCTCAAAAAGACATTGACATAAAAGAAGGTTTAAAACTTAAAGCCTACGAAATTTCAGTTGTCAAAGAGAAACACGATGAGTTAGTCAAACAGAGTCTTTTAACAAAGTCACATTACGAAGGTCTTGTCAAGGATAAAACAAAGGTAATAACGGATTTGAAACTTAAGGAAGAAAAAGATATTGACAAAATGATTTCAATGGAAAAGCAATTAAAGTTTTTGAATGAAATTGTTTACAAACGGAGTCAATCAATCCAGACCATTCATATGTTAGCACCCAAATGCCCAACATTTAATGGAAGACCTACCTTTGCTAATCCAATGTGCCTCAAAAAGGCTCAATCTGAGATACCATGTTTGTATGAGATCCCACATGACCAATCTGATCCTGCAAACAGACTCATCCCCGATAGGGAAGAGACACTGACTCTTGAAAGAGAGAGTCGAGAAAAATTGAATAAAGACTTAGTGAAACCCTATGATTACACAAAGTTAAATAGTCTTTATGAAATCTTTAAGCCCCCGACCCAGGAATATCAAATACAGTTGGCACACGCAAATGAAGTAAGGAAGAAAATGTGGAGAAAATCTTTTGTGAAAACCAAACCAAATATTTTCAAAAACATCGATTTCTTACCTGTTTCCAAGTCAATAAGCAAAAGTAGACAAGCATATAATGTTATGACAAACAACATAAATCATCTTAGAGAACTTGTCGATCAAGCTTGGGTGAAACATTCAAAAGATCGTTTTCGTGCCCCAACTGCTCATGATATGGAAATCCTAATTAAGACATGTTTGATGCCTCTTGCCCTTAAGACACAAAATGATAGTTTCGCATTTGTTCATGAACTTAAGCAAGAAATGCATGCTGATTTAAAGTACGTTGAATCACTTGAAAAAGAAGTAGACGAACTTGAATCTGATAAAGCAGAATTTTCAAACATGTATGATATGCTCTTGCAAGAATGTGTGTCTAATGATGTTATGTGTTCTTATTTGCATTCGTTATCTGATTTAGATGCGCATACTGAATTGCAATGCTTATATCTTCATAAAGTCAAAGAATGTGACTGTCTTGCACAAAAGCTTTCGAAACAAACTCAATCTGTTAGTTAAGAGGTTTACACTGACCTTTTACGAAGTTTTGCTAAATTAGAAAAACACTCGATTTCTCTTGAACTAGCTTTACAACAATGTCAAAAACAAATAAAAAATGACACTGTTTGCAAAGTAACAGCGTCAAATGTATTTCAAAAAGAACGTGAACAATATCTCGAATTACAAGATTTGAAAGCTCAACTGCAAGATAAGAACATTGCCATATGTGAGTTAAAGAAACTCATTAAAAAATGCAAAGGAAAATATGTGGAAACTAAGTTTGATAAACCATCTGTTGTTCGACAACCTAATGCTCAAAGGATTCCAAAACCATCAGTTTTAGGAAAATCGACTCCTTTTTCAGACTCTCTTGAGAGGAAAAAAATTTCAAAGAAAAAGTCGATTCCAAAAATAATGAGTTAGAGGGTTTATCAAAACCAGTCACTTCACAGAATTTGCCTCAAACAGCAACGCAAGCAGTAAGAAATACCAATGTGATTAAACCAGGCATGTATCGGATTGACACTAGGACAATACAAACTAAAGCACCACAGTGGCCTCAGATCTCTAGAAATACTAATCCTTGCGTGTCTACATCTACAGGAGTAAATCACAAAACTAATGTTAGCAGACCACAACTTAAGAGCACTCAAATGAAAGATAAGGTCGTGCCAAACACTTGTCAAGTGAAGTTTAAAAAGACTAAAGTAAAAGACCACCATAGGATTTCTAGTATTTCTAATCAATCAAAGGCTGTAACTGCATGTAATGACAGTTTAAAATCCAGAACTTCGAATGTTAATGTTGTTTGTGGCACTTGTGG
This sequence comes from Tanacetum coccineum, assembly GCA_026074375.1. Taxonomy (NCBI): domain Eukaryota; kingdom Viridiplantae; phylum Streptophyta; class Magnoliopsida; order Asterales; family Asteraceae; genus Tanacetum; species Tanacetum coccineum. The sequence goes on from BQNB010017925.1 coordinate 38,176, forward strand.
AAAATGTGTGTTTAATTCAAATCATGATGCTTGTGTTTATAAATTCTTGAATGACGTGAATGCTAGAACTAAGAAGCCTAACATAGTACCTATTAGTTCTAGAAAACCCAAAAGACAAGCGAACAAACCTGTTGCAACACCCTATAAGAAAACAGTTATATCAGACCCCACTATTACAAATTCCAAGAGTTACTATAGGATGCTATATGAGAAAACTAGTAAGGCATGGAAATGGTGGATAGCACAACAATGCCCATCAGGATATAAATGGGTTCCTAAGACAAAAATGAAATGGGTACCTAAAGTTAAGAATGAAACTGTAAAAAAGAGAGTTAGTTTTGCCATAGATAATGCATCTAGGATAACTAATGTCTTGAAACTCACAAACACTTTAGGATCCAATTTGTCATGTATTCCATCGTCCTCTAATTCTCTTGCATATTGTACAACTCATCCTATTCATTGTTGATTCGGGATGCACAAAGCACATGACGGGAAATATATCGATTCTATGCAATTTTATTGAAAAATATCTGGGTACTATTTGTTTTGGCAATGATCAATTTGCTCCAATTCTTGGTTATGGAGATTTGGTTCAAGGAAATATCACGATCAACAGGGTTTATTACGTCGAAGGCCTCAATTACAATCTCTTCTCGGTTGGTCAATTTTGTGATGCGGATTTGGAGGTTGCTTTTCGGAAATCTACGTGTTTCGTTAGAGATCTTCAAGGAAACGATTTACTCACCGGTAATCGTGGATCTAATCTCTATACAATTTCTCTTCAAGAAACAACTTCATCAACTCTAATCTGTCTCATGGCTAAAGCCTCACTAACTCAAGCATGGTTATGGCATCGAAGACTTTCTCATCTTAACTTCGATTACATTAACCTGCTTTCAAAGAAAGATGTCGTGATTGGTTTACCAAAGTTGAAATACGTCAAGGATCAACTATGTTCCTATTGTGAAGTGAGTAAAGCAAAAATGAGTTCATTCAAGAAAAAGACTGTTCCAAGTTCAAAAGGCCGGTCAAATTTGCTTCATATGGACTTATGTGGTCCAATGCTGGTTGCTAGCATAAATGGGAAGAAATATATTTTGGTAATTATAGATGACTACTCAAGATATACTTGGACTCTCTTTCTACATTCCAAGGATGAAACACCAGAAGTTTTAAAAGATTTTCTCACGATGATCCAAAGAAATCTTCAAGCCCTAGTAATTTCTGTTCAAACTGACAGAGGCACATAGTTCTTAAACAAGACACTCCATGCATTCTTTAAAGAAGAAGGAATTGAGCATCAAACTTCTACTCCTCGAACACCTGAACAAAACGGCGTTGTCGAAAGACGAAACCGTACTCTAGTTGAGGCTGCATGAACGATGCTTTCAGCTTTTAAACTTCCTTTGTTCTTTTGTGCTGAAGCAATTGCAACCGCATGCTATACTCAAAATAGATCTATCATCATCTCGACACATGAGAAAACGTCATATCACATCATCAATGACATGAAACCTTTAATTAAACACCTTCACATTTTTAGTTGCACTTGTTACCTAACCAGAGATGGTGAAAATCTGGATAAGATGAAAGAAAAAGGGGATCCGTGCATTTTGGTGGGATACTCCACTCAGTCAAAGGGATATCACATTTACAACAAGAGAACAAGATTAATAGTTGAATCCATACATCTCTGATTTGATGAGATCAAAGAGATGTTAGAGACGTCTGTTGCTAATGACACTTCAGGCCTCGTTCCTCGACAAAAGGCACCAGATTATGACAACTACAAAATGTTTCTCCTTCAGCAGATACAAGTGTTCCATCACAACAAGAGTTAGATCTTCTATTTGGTCCTTTGTATGATGAATGTTTTAATGCGGGTACTTTACGTGTCAACAGTCTTCTTATCCTACCGACAATTCTGCTCAACAAGATACACTACCTTCAATGAATATTCACCCTACAATAGAACCATCAATTCCAACACATGTCAATGCTGAAGAAAACAACAATGATCAAGCAGAATTTACCAATCCTTTCTGTACACCGGTATAAGAAGTTGCTAAGTCTTCCTCAAGCAATATTGGTAATTCAAATATGCATACCTTTAATCAACCTTAAGATTCTGAATACCGATGGACAAAAGATCACCCATTAACTCTAGTTCGTAGAAATCCATCCATGAGTATTGTTGAACCAAAAACCATTAAGGAGGCAATGGCTGATTCTGCATGGATAGAAGTAATGCAGGAAGAGCTTCATCCGTTTGACAGACTCCAAGTTTGGGAACTCGTTGACAAACCCTTTGGCAAGAACGTAATAAAGCTAAAGTGGTTATGGAAAAACAAAAAGGATGAAGACTAAAATGTAATTCGCAACAAAGCACGACTTGTAGCTAAAGGTTATGCTCAGGAGATAGAGGGTTTGATTTTGAGATTCTTTGGCTAGTTGCTTGCTTGGAAGCTGTTCGGATTTTCGTCGCATATGCTGCACACAAGTCTTTTCCAATTTATCAAATGGACGTAAAAACGGCATTTCTTAATGGTCCATTGAAGGAGGAGGTTTATGTTGATAAACCAAATGGTTGTTGAATTTCCTGATCAATCCAGAAAAGGTTTACCTTCTAAGGAAAGCTCTATATGGATTAAAACAAGCTCCAAGAGCCTGGTATGATGAACTCTCAAATTTCTTGATATCCAAAGGTTTTACTAAAGGTACCATTGACCAGACCCTATTCACGATAAGATACGGGGAGGACATTCTACTTGTGCAAATTTAGGTTGATGACATTATTTTTGGGTCAACAAACCCTAAATTTTCTAAACGATTTGAAAAATTATGCACAGTCGATATGAGATGTCCTTATGGAGAGTAATAAAAATTCTTTTTTAGGACTTCAGATCCAACCAATCACACACGGGGGTTTTCTATTATCAATTAGGCCCATGTTACGCTTAGAAATACTTAAAAAAACATGGTATGGGAAAAAGGATAAAGCATTGGTAGTCCAATGGGCTTACAGAAAACTAAATTAGATGCAGACTTGAGTGGGTGAACTCGTATAGACCAAACTGACTACCGTTGAATTAATATCAGGTCACTTCATGTATCTTGAATCTAGTAGACCAGACATAGTACAAAGAAGTATATTAATTGTGCAAGATATCAAGCAAAGACCGACTGAAAAATCACCTCTAACATGGGACTCTGGTATACGAAGGGTCTGGCCTTTGATATTAACAGCTTTTTCAGATGCAGACCATGGGATGCATTGATACCGCACAAAGCACTCTGAAGAATACAGAATTCCTAGGTTATAAAGTTATAGTCTGTCTGGATGTCAAAGAAGCAGGATTGTACTGCAATGTCATCCGCAAAGGCTGAGTACGTGGCATTATCTGCAAGTTGTGCTCAAGTAATGTGGATGAGGACATAGCTTAAAGATTATGGCTTCAACTACAACAACATACCATTGTACTGCGACTCTCAGTCAGCCATAGCAATCTCATGCAACCCCGTGCAGAACTCCCGTACAAAGTACATCCATACTCGATATCATTTCATCAAGGAATAGGTTGAAAACGTCTTATAATTGAATTGTACTTTATAGAACTTGAATACCAACTTAGCTGATAGTTTACTAAAGCTCTTTCATCGAAGATAGGTTTCAGTATTTGTCAGCACCGACATTGGACATGAGATGTTTGACTCCAGCAGAACTGGAGGTTTTGACAAACGAATCTGCTTGATAATCCATCAAACATCAACTTGTACATATTTTTGAGAAACGCAAAATATAAAAATATAAAACATATAAAAACAAATACAAAAATATAAAATTTCATAAAGAAAATACAAAATCAAAAATCAGAAAAAGTTTCACAAAAAGAATCTTCTCGACATGTCTCTTAGAATCGATAACATTTACGTACCTAGAAATGTTGATTAACATCGACACGGGCGTGTAAATGAAGTTTAAAATGCATTCAAAACATGTCATTCTAATTTTCTTGATGACTTGTAATTTCTCTTAGATTGCAACTCGAACTCGAACGGGCAATGGAGGGTGTAGTTTCTAGTGAGTTATCTTTATGTTAAAAGAGGAGTCTTCTAACATTTGGTTTTTTAAAAAGTTGAACACAATTTTTCAAGAATTTCTCAATGACAATTAATAATCTTTCAAAATTGTGTGTTCAACACTCTATCCCTCATAAAGTTTTACACGACAATTCTTCTACATTTGGTGTCATTTTCAAAATGAGTCAATGTTTGAGGGGGAGTTTTTCGAAAAACAAAGTTTTAATGATTTTGGATACATCATCTCACGAAAATTCTTATGTATTCAAAACATTATCAAAAATCTCTTAATAACAACTCAGTAATAATAATGACTACTCAATGGATTGTATGTTATAAGATGATTCGGTCGTCGAGAACAAGTTTTTCGATAGAATTCTTCAATGACAATTCATTACTCTTTCAAAATTGCTGTGGCTCAATATGCTAACCCTCAATTTTATATTCATTTTACAATTTGGTAACATTGTTTTTGGTGTCAAACATATGTAAAATCGAGGGGGAGTAAGTTTATGTTCCATGTAATTCATGCTAAGTATAAAAGTTTTCCACACGAAATTTTCATGATAAATTTTAATCACAAAGTATTTCAAAAACTAAGTGAATTAGTATTTAAAATAAGGGGAGAAATATAATTAAAATGTGATCTTGAAAATAATAAATGATCTAATCGACTCAAAGTGCTTGATACTCTTCGGAAAAAGGTTTTATGGTTACGATCTCATACCTTACAACATCTTATTTCACGATGACTCTAAAGTCATAAGGTGGTAAGGTTAGGAAATAGTCCTATGATCCAACCAGAACCAGAGGGATCTACCCAAAGACACTCCATAGTTAGAAATAGCAGTCCTTAGGTATGATTGGAGATGAATGAGTATAAGGGAATAATGCCAACTAAGATTGAGCTAACACTGGAACAATCACACCAAGGTGTTAGTAATGACGTCTTGGTAAGCATTAAAGGGGTTGAAGAATGAAAAATAAATGTATGGATAAAGGGTGAAAATAAAGCAGCCCTCCTTACACCTTAGGCAGAAACTGGGTCAATACATAATCTATCGGTTTTCACAAAGATGAATTCTGATATTGAATACGTCATCATGGACCCAGTGATGCAATGCACAACCCTCCCCAGCCATTCGGGTTTCTCTCAACAGAAACTTGTCTCATTTGTCACGGAGATACACATGACTTCTATTGACTTTCTAACTCCGAGTTAGTTAATATTGAATAGGTGGCAGTCTGCTCCAGCCTCCGATTACTAAAACCAAAACATACTAATCGAGTCTAGAGCCAACGGTGATCATAATTAAATCTATTAGGGATACTTTTCCATTACAAAACATCTTGGTGAACTTATTAAGTTCACAAGCTGTTAACAAGAGTCCTACGCATTATCCTTGTGATTTTTCCAGAACATTCGAGTGATACTTAAGTATTCACAGTGAAGATGGAAATCCTGCTTGAGCCAACATCAAACAAGCTCTTGGTAGGTGACTTACGCGATTCTATATATTAATCAAACTTGTGTTAACTAGAAAGAAACGATGGTGTAATTCTATGTGAATCAAACGTGTTCCAGTAAATGAATTGACGACTTAATCAGAAAGATAGTAACTATTTGATTCACTCTTACCGTGTTGCTTGCTTTGAGACATTCCGGTAATGAGAACTAGCAAGCATGGTAAATCTAATACATCTGTGTTAGAAGATCCTACGCTTTGAGCTGGAAACCCTATCAAGGAGATTCTGTAAATCTACCTGATCATAGGTATAGTATTTATACTGTAAAATGGTCCTACGGAATCGGAGGTTAATCTAACCAAATTCGAGCGAATGACAAAGCCATATTCGTCCACATGCTTTATTGCTAACTGTTTTATTTCAGGATTCATATAAAGATGGAGATGGAGATGCCTCATTCCAGCTGAAGTCCGATTCATTACCACATACTCATACTCAAACTACAAAGACATACTATAAGCATCAAGATTCAAGAATCAAGAAAGCTCAAGTATTAAAGACAAAGACTTCTGCAACCTCTGATAAACAAGATCTTTCTTTAAGATATCAAGTCTATCAAGGGAGATTGTTAGCAAGCTTTCAAAAAGATGCGAAGTATGAGCATGTTGGTCAAGACACAAGATCGCAAGGTGGCAAAGACGATCAAGACTGAAGGATAAAGATTTAGAGATCTCGAAACTAAAGACGAAGTCGAAAGACAATGACAAAGGCTCAAGATCAAAGATTACACAGCATGAAGGAACAAGCCTACAACAAGATAAAGACCAAGACAAAGACAAGAGCTTAACAACAAATACAATCTTATTGATCTCATGAAGGAGTGTCACAATGAACTCACTTCGGGGGAGAATGTTAGCTTCAAAATATTGAGTCGAACAAGGAAGTTCGTTCATTATATTAGGTCTCGGTCATTTATTTAATTATATGTTGTAATAGGCTAGAAAGGGTAAATGGGCTTGTTTATTGTAAGCTAATCAGTCACGTGTATCGGGCGAAAGCCCAAGTATTCCCGAGCCTGGCCTGTAGAAATACTAAAGGCATGCAAGCCTTTTAGTCTATGTATAAATACACCTCTCCAAGGAAGGAGAGGTGGTTGGTTCATTTGTAAACATTTGTCTTGCAAGTAAACTTCATATTTTCTCTACTTTCACTCTCTTGTTTCTCTCTCTACATTCTTCCAAGTTTCTTCCTACTTTTCTTGTTTAATCCATGTAACAATGTATGAAGTGAAGTGATTATTTGGCACCGACACTAACCCTCACAAGGAAATGGGTGTCCGCCCTAATACGAGCGACCAATCGCAACACAACCACGCACGGGTAACTGTGCTCACCAGCGCTGATCTTATCCATCTAACCGATGTTAACACAAAAATACTGCTAATCACAAAAAAAATATCGAACAAAATTTCCTTCACTATCATAAAAATGATTTCAATACAAATCATTTAACGACTAATAAGGATTTGTCATAACTACCACTACTAAAAAAAACTTTTCTAATCATAATACCGACACTAACCGACGCTACTCGATTTAGTGATATACACAAACTACTAATCCAATCCCATACACCCTACACATCTCCTCTAGGCTCCTACCCTCTCCTCATACTAGCAACAATCTCAGCCAAATCTAACCATGCACTCCTCTCCTCTGTGATCTGTAATCGCAACTCTCAGTTCTCCATCTGCGTATCACTAATGGCATGCTACAGAGCTGCTCTCTGTGCATCTGTTTGACCTGCCCACGACTCCAGGGCTAATACTGGTCTCCAAATCGCTCCAAAAGTCACTACAACTCTCTGCTCATGCTTTAGGCTCCTAAGTCGATTTCTCTAGGAGAAGATCTCATCCCTGACTGCCCTTGACCTAGTAAAAAAACTCCCCTATATCCCTATCATACCTCTCAAACAAAGCAGGTGATAGCTCTCCTAATCATACCTTATGATCATGAATCAACCCTCCCTGCATCTCAACCCGGGCTCCCAACTCAGTCAAAAATCCTTCAGCCTCAGCCATAGTGGGTGAAGCTACAGGCGATGGAACAGTCAGTGGTATCATGGGTGATGAAATAGGCAAAGGAACGATAGAAGGTGCTGGAGAAATAGGAAGTGAACCAGACAACCACTTGGGAGATGGAAGTGTCTGAACAGGTGGTGTTGGTGGTGGGTAAACAGGAACATCAAGGTAAGCCCTACCATCTTTTGGGTCTATCCATGTAGTAAGTGTGGGCTCCCTAAGTGCTGACACTCTCTCTGGTCTCTCAGGCTCTGGTACAGATCCAGACCCCGGACCTACCTCGAATACATTATGCATCTAGCCCTCCCTTGACACTATCCCCCGGAGTCTCAACGCCTCATAACCTAATCCTAGAGGCTCACCCATGGCTGTCTCCACAACCATGGCTGGCCGCTGCTGACCCTCAGGTACAACCTTATCCTCTCCTAAACCAAGACTCTCAACTCTTATACCGGGACCCTCATCCTCCGCAGCAAGACCTTCGTCCCCTGTAGCAGGACCCTCGTCCCTTGTAGTAGGACCCTCATCCTCTATAGCAGGACCCTCATCCAATGCGTCCTCGCTCTCACTATCAGAATCTGAACTCTCCTCTACCTCCTCATTCTCCTCCTCCTCATCCTCTACTAACTTAGATGTACCCCAAGAAAGCTTCCGTGAAAGAAGGTCTGGTGGTAATGATGATGGTGAACTCTCATAAGAGGACTTAAACCTCTTATGGAACGCTGAATCAGACATAGCTGCCACCTCGGCTATACTGGCAGAGAGGCCTGGTGACATCGCAGGCAGAACACGCACGGCTATACGTGCGGTCCTACGGAGAAACGAAACCAATGTGGGTGAAGTATGGGTAAGTAGGTGATTTGGTGAAAGTGGTGCGGTGAAATCCAATGACGTGGGTCTCGCACCGGACGTGTCAGAATCTACTGACTCCTCAGCATGACATGTGGGTGGTGTACTATCAGGTAGTGAAGTGGGTGATGCTACAGTGTGGAGTGACTCAAGTGTCTCAGTTTCAACAGGGTCCTCAAAAGGTTCAGACTCAGTCTCCGTCTCAACTAAACAAGCCTGCTTAATAGCCTCCTAAGGATCCTTAGGAAATGGTACGGGCATTCGAGGGCTCTAAGCTCCGTCAGTCTGGGTGGAAATCTCTCGGTCAACAAACACTAAGGTAGACATCCTGTGATAACACGATAAGAATGGTATAAATATTTCATAAAATATCATTATCCAAATTAATAGAATAAGTATGCTTACATACACATATCCTTATATATATATTAAATATATCAGGAAGAATACAAACAATACATAAACACCGAACAGGTTCGATACCGAATAGGCACTTCTGGTTATCACATAGAGCACATAATCCACAAAAAACATATCCTTAATTCATGTCGCTACCTGCGACATTTCCACTAAAACTCTCAAGCAATATGCACTACTTAAAGGCAAGCACGACCAACATCAATCAATCAACATCGCTACCCGCGATAATTTTACCTACATCCTTAAGGCATCGCACACTACTACTACTACTAAGGCAGCATGGCAATCCTAAAATCAATATGATCTCAAACTCAACACTCGCAAGTGTTCTCATCACTTTACATCCAATCATTTTCAGGTGGTCTCATTACTCACACATCCCTTCCCTCCTCCAACATAACTTTAGAAAACTAACCCCATCATTTCATAGTCCTTCATTAATTAAGCATAGTTGATCAGGCTATGCGTAATTTAGGAAATACTGTGAACTACTCGGGCTAGTTGACTTTCGTTATGTTCGAGGTTTTACTAAAAACAGACTTTACTTTGGTTATTGTTGCGTTTTTATTTTATTTTATAAAAACTGGCATTCTCTATAACCTTCGCGCTGGATACCAATCTGTCACACCCCGTCAGTGGTGGAAACACGAGATGCGACGATACTGTTCATCGCACAAGATACAAGATCATACACTTTATAATTTACAAAGAAAAGAAATTTGGGTTTACATTAATTTTACAAGTTAAGTCTTGACAATAAAATAAAATAGAACCCATCTTGACCCAATCCCTTTGGGTTTACATCTTTGATCTTCCAACATCATTCACATACCTTTAATTGACACACCTGAAAATGATACTCCAAAACGTCAACAATAATGTTGGTGAGCTCGTAGGTTTAACCTTAAACCAAAAGCTATGCCAATATCTTAAAATAGTAGACAATAGTGCAATATGACAGTGAATATATGCAAATCACCCATGACTTAGCATCCCCGCTAATCATGTAACACGACCTAGCATCCCCGATAGTCATGAAAACAACATATACCAATGCTCTTGGAGTCGCAACTCCGATATGTCACTTACGCACCTAAAGGGCCTACCAGCTGGAGCACTATATTAGGGCAGGACCACACTAGACCTGACGATTCCTTGCCAATCACCCTTGTCGTGCCAAACACAGTACACGCAAGTAAAATCACAACCCTTGACATGCCAAACAAAATACATGCAACTAAATTACATCACATATATTCACATAGCAATCATAGGTACATAATTGTCCCAAAAACAAAACCACGTTTCGCATAGTTCAAAAGAAAACAGTTCAAAACACATTTGAGCATCATTTCCCCCCAACGAAAAAACAGTAGAAAATGGGGCTACGAGAACTCACCTCAATAGAAAATAATGCAAACTGCACAAATCTTAAACTCAACGCACAAATAATCTCAACGCAAGCGCACAGCAGTACCCGACCATGACCTAATTATTTATGACACTTTATTAATGTTTGTACAATGTTGTCTTATTGTACAAGTATTTGTCTTTACTCACACCAAGATTCTTAATCCCATTACAAGGACCTCTTTCCTTATCATAAAACCTTTACTTTTTTTCTCAAAACCGTTATCTCATAACAAAACCATTATATTTTACCAAAACTGTTATCTCATAACAAAACCGTTATCTTTTACAAAAACTCTTATCTCATAACAAAACTGTTATCTTTTACCAAAACTCTTATCTCATAACAAAACCGTTATATTTTACCAAAACTCTTATCACATAACAAAACCGTTATCTTTTACCAAAACCGTTATCTTTCACCAAAACTCTTATCTCATAACAAAACCGTTATCTTTTACCAAAACCGTTATCTCATAACAAAACCGTTATCTTTCACCAAAACTCTTATCTCATAACAAAACCGTTATCTTTCACCAAAACTCTTATCTCATAACAAAACCGTTATCTTCTACCAAAACTCTTATCTCATAACAAAACTGTTATCTTTTACCAAAACCGTTATCTCATATTATGGTTGTGTGGTAAATTACTCAAAATGACTCAAAACACTTGGGCTAAGTGTGACATCAACATCATTTATCCAAAACATCGATCACCATTGAAACGAGACAAACGATCAAACAAGCCAAGAAAATCTGATGAGAAATAAGTGGGAGTTCGAAGATCGAAAATAAATGAATAAACATCTCCGCAATGTTAAAGTATACATATACTTGAATATATTTATAATAATAAAACAACAATATTTTATTATTTTTGTCTCTTTATCGGCTCAAAGGGGTAATTATAAAACCTTGTCATTTTAACATAACCACACTTGATCGTTAAATCTCGACACTTAAAGTTTATTAAATGTCACGTTTCATCCTTTAACCGAATCAGAACAAAATACGTTTTCACAATATTTTCTAAGTGTAGGATTTTTACAAAATTTCGGCATGACCCGTTCGTTTATACAACATTTTCCAAGATTTTAAAAATCTCAATTCTAACACTTTTTCCCAAATTCTCAAATCCAAGTACTTTTCCCAATTCTCACCAATCCTCCGACTAAACGCCAAATTCTATATCCCAAAATACTTTAACAACACGCATTTCCCTCCATCGACTTTCAATATTGACATGAAACATGTTTCACTTTAAATGTATTAAACCACTAGTTTTCGCTTATTGGGTCTTAAGGCCCAATAAAGATCCAAAATATTTTTACTAAGTGTTAAAATTTGTTTTATTATCTTAAACTCGATGCCAAAATATATAAGTTCACAATATAAGTTTGAAAACCATTATATACTATAAGTCAATAATATTCCATAACCAAAATAAGCCGAAAATAAGCCAAAACCATATGAATCGAAATCAATTATAAGTTGAAGCCCAATAAGCCAAACCAAAATATCCTGAACCAAATAAGCAAAATAAAATAAGCCGAAACTTTTATAAGCCGAACCATAATAAGTCAAAACCAAATAAGCCGAAACAAATAAGCCATAAATAAGCCTAATTTATAAGCCAAAACCACCCAATGGGCCAAGCCCATCAACCTTTTCTTTCTTCCTTTCTTTCTTGTTGGGCCAAAACAACCATAAGGCCAAAACAACCATAATTTCAAAACAATCAAATAAGCTCAAACTAAACTTATTTTTAAGCATCTTTCAAAATAAGCCCAAAAAGTATTTTGACAAAATTATAAAAATACCACCACAACCAAAATATTCAAACTTTCGATCCTTGTTTCCTTTTGTTCGAGTTTGACACAAATAAACACCCCTTTTTATACACTTTTCTTTTTCAATAATTGATTTTTGCGATGATCAACTTGTACAACTAGTATTAAGACGCCATAATAAGCATAGAAGTACTACTTAAATCAAATTTAGAAAACTTACAACTTTGACGAGTTTGGTTCGGTTTTGACGCAAGAATGAGAGACCCAAAAACATTTTTTCTATAAACCGTGTCTATCTAATAACAACCAACTATCGATCTTTTAACCACGTGTTCTTGGTAATCTTCAAAAAAAATCAAATGTTTCTTGTCCCTTGGTGTGCTCGTCCGAAATACGAAGAGAGAAAGAAGAGAGATATTCTTTTTGTGTTTGATTTCAAAATGAATGCATGAATGATGGTTTGAGGTGGTGGAAAGAATATATGAGTACTAGGTTGAGACAACATTGCTAGAAAATAGCCATCTTGCCCCCAATAGCCTATCTTGTCTGAATTTGGATCCTAGGAGGGGTTCGGGTTCTTCTTTTCGTGTCGAGATCACTTAAAAGCTCAAAGTTTGATGATTTAAAATGTTACTCAAGTTTAATTATTATTCCCATTGCGTTTAAAATCACTTTTCCACAAATCTAGGTCATTTATACGACACATATCACCTTAATCTACTACAAAAAAAATTATTTAGACGATGTCAGCCGGTGAGGACCTAAAACACGAAATTTTGTTTAAAACTCAACCGAACCATCCTCACCAGTGTAAAAACATTTTAAATCCCTAAAATAAGCTTTGTCAAAATTGACTTGCTCAAAATTTACACTTTAACGATCGTTACAGTCTTTTTACCGAATTTCACGAAAATAACCGTTTTCTGACAACTCTCAAATCACACACCAACGATTTACGTTTTAAACCAACATTTCAAAAGCCATGAATTTATTAAATAAATAAGCTCATTACACACTTCCAAATCACTTAAACTTATTCCCAAATAAACTGTCGTGCCGGTACGCGCTACGTGACGATTTTCGTGGATCACGGGAAAGCTTCCCAGAATTATTTAAAATACCAACAAAATACTCCGAAATGGAAAGACGAATCAAAAGTGATTCTCTCTCGAAATCAATACTCTTTCAAAAATCTAGGTTAAACCGTAACCGTTTTATGCAAAATAGTCAACTTTTTAGCATTCATCGGGAAAACTGACAAGGTCGAAAGACTTCAAAATACGAAATTATAATATTTTATAATACTTTACCCTAGACAAGTTACCGGTTATCACACTTCTTGCTATTCAACACAAGCTATTTCATCTCAACGACAGTGACATTGTTGACTTTATTATGGCTCTTCTTATGTTTACAAGAAGTCTCGTCATCAAGAAACGTGTCGAGGATTTACAGCTTGGAGTCGAGAGTTACCAGAAGAAGCTTAACATCACTGGACCTCATAAGACCTTTCCAGAAATAGAATTCAAAGAACTCTACACTCCATCATACAAACCACCAGGGGTAATCTATGAAGATCTGAACAAACAGAAAAGAGTGATGCGGGCGGATGAGCTGTACAAGTTCTCGGACGGGACGCTCAAGAAAGTTCGGGATGAGCTTCATCACAGAGTACTTGATTTTCATTTAGGATACAATGACGAGATGTTAAGGAGAAAGTGGACGGCCAGAGACAAAAAGAGATCGAAACTTATGGTCGAACTTACCGATAAGGAGATGCGAGAAAGACGGATCATAAGGAATCTTGAAAGATTGGTTGGTGCTCGAGAACTTGAGATGGACTACAAACTGATGACGCGTACCGTATAATCGTCAGGTCCAATCTTAAAATCTTATCTTGTGAATAATGTGAATATGTATAATTACACTTATAATAATTGGAAAATATAAATAGTGTTTGAGTATGAATTTTTTAGAATTTTTCAATAAATTCAAAAGTTTAAAATAACGTACTCAACACTATATACATATATATATATATATATATATATATATATATATATATATATACATATATATATATATATATATATTTATATTTATATTTCCTATATATATATATATATACATCATACCCTCATAAAATGAGGGGGAGAATTAAAATGTTCCTAATACGGCTTGTTAATAATTGGAACATTTTTCTCCCCGAAAGCATTTATATTTGAATCAATTGATATCCAAAATATCAAAAGATTTAACATGTTTGATAAGGGGAGAAAATATGATTAAAATATATGACTAAAAATGTGATTCTAAGGACTCAAGTGCGAGCGTCACCCTTCATGTGCTAAACATTTTTGAATATCGATGCACGTGTGGAGGAGGAGCATTTCTGAAAAGTAAAGCCATCGAGGTACTAAATGTTTTGATTTATATCACAAAGTACCTTGATTGATGTTTTCAAATGGTTTTAGGGCTGAGAACAATACCAAAAGACTGACCATGTTTGTAATTAATTGGAGTTATAAGGTGGTTAAGATTAGGTATTCGTTCCCATGATCCAGCCAGAACTGGAGGGATCTACCCAGGGACATTCCATTAGATAAGAATAGAAGTCCTTATGTATGATTTAAAAAAGGAGTAAAGTGAGAAAATGGAATAATACGGACTAAGACAGAGCTAGCACTGGAATAAACCCAATAAGGTGTTAGTGATGAAGTCTTGGTAAGCATTGAAGGGGTTGAAGAATGAAAAAGAAAAGTTAAGATAAATGGTGAAAAGAAAGAAGCCCTCCTTACACTTAGGCAGAAACCATGTCAATACATATGCTATCAGAAACACTAAACTGTTGTCTGGTATGAAAGATAGTCATCATTGTTAGGAATAATGTTCTCTTAACTTAGTACCGTTAGAACAAATAGTTAGTACCGACAGTTATACTTAGTACCGACAGTACAAAGTGTTAGTACTGCTGGTTAGTTAGTATTGGTATCGAAAAGGTGGCAGTCTGCTCCAGCCTCCGATTACTAAAACCAAAGTGTACACTATCGAGTCTAGAGCCATAAAAGAGATCATCCATAAATCTCATTAGGAAACTTATCCAAAATATGCTTGCTGTTCACCACAAATGTGAAAAACAAGAAATATCTCAAGAGTCCAACGCTTTTTTTCCTTGTGATTTTGGCCGACATCAGGTGTTGATACTTAAAAGTATTCTCATTGACGATGAAAATCCTTCCAGAGCCAGCATCAAACAAGCTATGCGATAGGTGACTTGTGAGATCCTATACGGATCAAACTTGTGATATTGGATATCGATTCGGTCCATCTTATGAATTGACGAATGAAATCTGAAAAAGATAAAATTGTTGGTGTGTTATAAAACGTTGGCATTTACACACGGTGATTTTCTAAATCAAATTTTCATTTAAGGTCCATGGGAGCCTCACAAGGTAATCTGGAACATAGAAAAGCTGAACCAAATTAACAACTTATCGGGGATGATTAGTAACTTACTGATTCACTCTTATCGTGTTGTCTACTTTGAGATGCTTCGGTAATAAGAATGGCTAGTGCAGCTGCGAAACCCTGTCAAAGAGATTCTCTTGAATTCTACTTGATCACAAGCAGTATTTATACTGATTAACCAGGGTACCTGTCGGTTGGTTATTACAACCGTATTTGTTGAAGTGACAATGGACCATGTTCGTCACTTATATGTTGTTTATCACTACCATTCCTGCAAGTTTCATGACGACGACAGCGGTTAACTGATGACAAGTTGAAGTCAATGCCACATGCTCGTACTCGACTGGCATATGTAAAGACGTCATGAAATCTCAAGTACATGTTTCAAGACTTCCGCTACTCTGATATCGTATGTCTTTCTTGAAGTGACAAAGTATTAAAGTTAAAGAATTTTAAGAAATTTCTGCTACTATGATACTGCACGTCTTCCATGAAGTGATGAAGTGTTAAAGTTAAAGAATTTCAAGAAAGATGGTTACACAAGCTTTTAAAATCAAGAATAGTATGAGCATGTCGGTCCAAGAGTCACAAGATCACAAGAAGGCAAAGATTACAAGATGGCAAAAAGAGATTATGCTTGGTTGATAATCTCAAGAAACTCAAGATCACATACAAGTTAAGATAAAGATACAAGCTAAAGCCTAAAAGTCTAAAAGTCTAAAGATTACTACATCAAGATTCACAATATAAAGATCAAGAAAACAAGACTACGAGCAAAGATTGAAGACATTCATAGAATGTAGAGCTTAAGTTTTTGTAAATTAGAGTGACCTCCATTAGGAGGAGATTGTTAAAAATTGAGAAAAGACTCGGTCACTACCAATATATCTTTAGTATAGTCGTAGAGTATTCATTTGGAAAATACCAAGCTCAATGGGTAACATAAGCTCCCTTATGTTGGATCTACCCTTAGTATAGGTATAAATCAACCCTCTCCACACCTTGGTGAGGGTTGGTTGTTCTTTTAGTTTTTCATAAAACAATTTTCCTTCCTTTCTCTCTTATGTGTCAACCTTCCTTTTCTCTCTCTAAAACTTTCTTTTGCTTAGTTGTTGTTAAGTGATTTGAATTATTAAAGTCATTGATTTACAAGATAAACAAAGCTTTGATAATTGTTAACAAATGGGGTTCGTTTCCCCGCAAACAATGCATATGTTAACAAAACCTCAAGCGTTTTATGATGTAACTCACAAAACGACACTTGATTATCAAAATCCTTTTTATCTCTCTCAAGCTTGACAGAAAGTACCTGATTTGTATGATGGCAATACTATTGTCAAGACACATGTTGCTTTGTTTGTAACTGATAGTAAGGAAACCTTAGAATTGGCTGAGAGGTCTATGTTTAAAAAATGCTAGCTAAAACAAAATGATCCAAGGCTTATAAAGAAACGAAAGTTAATTTTCACACGTTGGATATGTGGCTTTAAATAAAATATTACGCATTTTTTTAAGCATTTTATGCATTAGAAACATCTGTCTACAGAAAGGCATATTGGATTACTATTTCAAAAAACCCGTTTATGAAATAAACATATGTTCCATTCGAACACGTTTTAAAGAAGGGAAATCCTCGTGAAATGAAAGAGCTTGTTAATAAAAGAAAGGAATTCCTCAATCAGTTTGATAAAAGATAGTTTTCACAAAATGAAAGAGCATGTTAATAAGTTTGATGAAACTATAACTTTTTATACCAAAATAACTGGAAATAGAATAGGATCTTGGGGGGTTGAACATATAAAAGGGGATTTTGAAAAAGATGTCAAACCTTTTGCTCAAACTTTGAAAGAATATTTTCAGTTGTTTGAACACGGTCTTTATAAAGAACTCAAAGATATGAAAGCTGTTTTTAATCAAATGGAAACTGAGGTTGCCAAATGTTCTATAGATAAGAAGTATTTTGAGATTGAGAAAAAGGAATTAAGTCTTGATAATGATCGTCTTTTAGAGCATATTATCTGTCAAGATATAATGAATACTGTAATGCATGCTAATAATCCTTATGATAATGTGTTACATGCGAATAATAATTCTCTTGATCATGATAATTATGCTCTAGACCTGGTAAAACATGAAAATGATCATTTAATGAAACTTTATATCTCAAGATCTTGTGCATAGTGTTGTTAATTCTTTAGCTGCCATTAATGATTATAATTTCATGCAACATAGTTTCGTAGATGAATATAATGAGACTCTAGTGCTTAAGGCTGAGCTTGCTAAAAAGATGGTATGATTGAAAAGGTTGTTTACAATGAACTATTCGGAAATGTGTTCCCGACTTGAAAATCGGTGTATTTCTCTTGAAATTAAATTGCAACAAAGCAAAGAAAGTTTTCAAAATAACAGACCATCTAATAATCAAGATGCTCGAATGTAAGGTAATTCTTCCATAAATAAATGAGTTTCAAGCTTAGTTGAAAGAAAAAAAAGATTGTCCTCAATTGAGAAAGTTTAGAAAATTACGAATATTATAGGAAAGATGTGGTTGATTGAAAAGTGTTCAAATTGTGCAAATTCAAATGTGGTTATTCAATAGTGTAATATATTAGTTTTTTGCAAACTTTTCTCCCCCCTCGTAAAGCATAATAAGGATGCACATGTAAAATCTTAAATCACACACAATAAAATGCTGCTACACTGTGTGAATCATTCGAAACACGCTAGAGATCTAAGGCCATTAGATTGTAACCTAGACTCTGCCTGTAAGTTTGTTACATGCATTCAAGAATGGCTTATTTATGTTAATGATACATGCCCTAGTACGAAACCTGTAAGTAATAAGTTAGTTGTTGTTACACTAATCAACAGGCTGGAAATGTTAACGTTTGCAGATCCAAGTGATACATCAAAAGATAAAACACAAAACAGGTACAACCATAGGACAAACCAACCACTAACAATTTTGTGTCACCTTCTACAGGAGTAAGCAGTTCTACTAAGCTTGCGGATCAAAGCCTATGAGCAATTCAAAGAAAGATAGGATCTCGCAAACTTCATGTAGTAGTAACCTGAGCAAATATCGTAAAAGCACCCTAGATTTGCTAGTCTAGTTTGAATAATACGAATCATGTTTCTAAAACAATTTGTAATGAAAATTTTAAGCATTCTGTGTTGAATGTGAATTCTAAACTTGTTTGTACTACCTGCCATGAATGTATGTTTGATGATATTCATGATCTTTATGTTAGTGGTTATCTTAATGATGTGAATGCTCGTGTCAAATCTAAGTCTGTAAAATCTAGATCCGCTAAGAGCAAAAAGAAGGAAATGTGGAAACCTACTGGTAAAGTTTACACTAAAGTTGGATATATCTGGAAACCCACAAGACAGACCTTCACTATAGTTGGAAACATATGCCCTTTAACTAGGATCATCTCCACTAAAGTAGTGCCTCCTAGGAAATCCATATCAACAACACCAGTTAAGCAAACACAACCAAGTAGTAACAAATTTAGGAAACTCAAAAATAAAACAGGTAGGTTCGAGTAGTCAATCTAACACCGTAGGTTCTAAGATTTCTAACCACTCAGAACCCATGCAAAAATGGGGATCTAAAGTTTTTTACTTCTCTATCTTCTTCCCATGTCAATTTCAGGTCGTACAAATCGTACTCTTGTACCTGGACTCGGGCTGATCCAAGCATACCGGGCTGCGCTCTCAGCTCATCAATTTTGTTAGCAAATTTTAGGGTACTGTCAGATCCAGAAATGATCAAATTGCAAAGATTATGGGTTATGGTGACTATCAGCTTAGGAAGTTACCAAGTCATGGTGTATTATGTTGTAGGTTTATCAAGTATAATTTGTTCTCTATGGGTCAGTTTAATGACTCAGATCTCGAAGTTGCATTCTGGAAACACACATGTTATGTTCAGAATTTAGACGGCGATGATTTACTTTCTGGATCAAGAGACACAAATTTGTACACCATTTCACTAGATGACATGCTGAAGTCTTCTCCAATCTGTCTGCTATCTAAAGCCTCTAAGACTAAAAGCTGGTTATGGCACCGAAGGTTGTCTCATTAGAATTTCGGTACTTTAAATAAGTTGGCTAAGTAAGGTCTTGTTCGAGGTCTACCAAAGATGAAAGTTGAGAAAGATCATTTATGTTCGGCATATTCTCTAGGGAAAAGCAAGAAGTCCTCTCATAAACCCAAAGCTGACAAAACTAATCAAGAAAAACTCTATCTTTTGCATATGGATCTGTGCAGACCAATGCGTGTAGAGAGTATAAATAGGAAGAAATATATTCTGGTTATTATCGATGACTACTCAAGATTTACGTGGGTTACGTTTTTGAGATCAAAGGATGAAGCTCTTGAGGTCATCATCAAATGCTTGAAGTAGATACAAGTTCGTTTGAATGCAACTGTCCGTAATGTCAGAACAGATAATGGAACTAAATTTACGAATCAGACTCTTCGTGAATATTATGAAAATGTCAGAATATCACATCAAACATCCATTGCTCGCACTTCACAATAGAACGGCATTGTCAAAAGACAGAACCGCACTTTAGTGAAAGCTGGTCGTACTATGCTGACTTTTTCTAAAGCTCCATTGTTTTTGTAGGCAAAAGCAGTCAATACAGCTTGTTATACCCAAATTAGATCCCTCATACGTCTCCGTTACAACAAAACTCCATATGATCTGATGCACGACAAAAAACCAAATTTATCTTATCTCCATGTCTTTGGTTCCCTATGTTATCTGACCAATGACAATGAGGATTTAGGTAAATTAAAAGTAAAAGCCGATATTGGTATTTTGGTTGGTTACGCTCTTGCAAAAAAGGCTTTCCGTATCTACAACAAAAGAAACTGACTAATCATGGAAACAATTCATGTAACCTTTGATGAGCTGACAGTAATGGCTTTTGAATAGTTCAGTTTAGGATTCGCGCCTCAGTTAATGACTCCTAGAACACTCAATTCAGGACTCGTGCCAAATCCTATTCCTCAACCACCTTATGTACCACCCACCAAAAATGATTAGGATATCCTGTTCCAACCAATCTTTGATGAGTTCTCCAATCCTCCTTTGAGTGTCGTTTCTCCACTTCCTGTTGCTGCTGCTCTAAGACCTGTTGATCCAACCGGTTCACCTTTGTCAACTTCAATTGACCAAGATTGAACCATCTTATAAGTAACTCGTAACACAAGATCAAGGAACAATCTTTTATTATTCTTTCAAAGTGTTAAAGAATCCTAAAAACTCCACACTTTCACTGATGATCCCTCTTCATGAAACACTTTCATGATGACCGACTTAAGGATCGTCATCAAATGTGCGGCCATCACACACTTCATTAGACCTTCTTGGTAAATGGACTAAGAATCACCCATTAGCAAATATAATTGGAGAACCTTCTCGATCAGTCTCCATAAGAAAGCAACTTAAGACTAATGCTATGTGGTGTTATTTCGATGCCTTCCTAACTTTAGTTGAACCAAAGAATTTCAAAGAAGCAATGCTCGAATCCTCCTGGATTGATGTTATACAGGAAGAAATACATGTATTTGAGCGACTTCAAGTTTGGGAATTAGTACCCTATCCTGATTTCGTGATGTTGATCAAACTAAAGTGGATCTATAAAGTCAAGAAACACGAACTCGGGGGGTGTACTCAAAAACAAGACTCGATTAGTTGCTAAATGATACCGTCAAGAGGAGGGAATCGATTTCGAGGAATCATTTGCACCTGTTGCTAGAATAGAAGCCATTCGTATCTTCATTGCTAATGTGATAACAAGTAATGATAAATCTATGAGATGGATTCAAATGGCTTTCTTAATGGGAGCTTGTGAAGTGGTTTATGTTAATCAATCGAAAGGATTCGTAGATCAAGACAAGCCAAATCACGTGTACAAGCTCAAAAAGGCACTCTGTGGTCTTAAACAAGCTCCACGCATGTTGTATGATATGTTTTCCAGTTTTCTACTATCACATGAATTCTCTAAGGGTGTAGTCGATCCAACACTATTCTCCAGGAAAGCAGTCCGCGATATCTTATTGGTACAAATTTATGTCGACGATATAATTTTTGCCTCCACTAATCCTGCCATGTGCGATGAATTTGCTAAAATAATGACTTATAAATTTAAGATGTCGATGATGGGCAAAATGTCTTTCTTTCTAGGACATCAAATTTCTCAAAGTCCTAGAGGCATCTTTATTAACCAGTCTAATTATGCTCTTGAAATAATAAAGAAATATGGTATGCTATCTAGTGATCCCGTTGACACCCCTATGGTGGACAAAAGTAAATTAGATAAAGATCTACAGTGGAAACCAGTCGATCCTACACATTACTGTAGGATGATTGGTTCCTTAATGTATCTTACATCTAGCATACCAGACCTCGTATTTGTAGTGTGCATATGTGCCCGGTATCAAGCAAAGCCTATCGAAAAGCTCTTACATGCAGTTAAGCAAATCTTTCGATACCTGAAAGGAATCATTTATATGGGTCTTTGGTATTTGAAAGATTCTTGCATTACTCTAACAGCATATGCAGATGCAGACCACGCCGGGTGTTAAGATACTAAACGCAATACATTTGGAAGTTCATAATTCTTGGGGGATAAACTTGTTAGTTGGTCATCCAAAAAGCAAAAGAGCACTGCTATCTCCTGTACAGAGGCTGAATATATAGCATTATATGGGTGTTGTGCTCAAATCTTATGGATGAGATCATAATTAATAGACTATGGATTTAAATTCAATAAGATTCCTCTGTACTGTAATAACAAGAGTGCAATCGCTTTATGCTGCAACAATGTTCAACACTCAAGATCAAAGTATATTGATGTGAGATACCACTTTATTAAGGAGCAAGTGGAAAATAGAGTGGTGGAAATCTACTTCGTCAGAACAGAATATCAACTAGTAGACATCTTCACCAAAGCTTTGCCACAAGAAAGATTCAACTTCTTGATAGAAAAAGCTTTGTATGCAACGATAGTCATCTCGAAAATCTAAAATTCCTGGGTCTGAAGAAGAGTAGAGTACATGGTGCGTATCTTTAAATATCCTATGTAATTTGATGTAAATAAGAAAATATAAAAACTCAACAAAAAGATTTTTTGTTTTTATAACAAATATTAAATAAAGATAATAAAAATTATAAAACCAGGAAAAAATACAAAAAATATGTAATTCTGACTGTCTTCTTGGAATCGATAACATATACGGCCTTAGAAATGTCATTCAATAATGACACGGTGCTGTAAATGAAGTTCGAGCAGAAGTTGTAAATACTTTCAAAACATGTCAATGGTTTGCTATTATTTCCAATAGCAACCCGGTCTTTAATTTCAAGGCCAGTTTTTTGCCAAAAAAAACTTGACCTCATAACGAGAATTAAATTTATCGGGTATGAATTACTTTATATCATACAAAGGCTTGTGTATACTTTGCTACACAACCCGTGCTTTCAGAAAATAAGTGTACGTGTCAGTGCATTTATTTTTCAAAATAAGAGAAATCTTATTTTTGGTGGTATAAAATGTGTTGATTTTCAAAATGATATCAGTAATATCAATTTGTCATCAGAAAAATATTTTAAAAGAGAATTCTATGCTTAATGAAATGTACTCTACAGCTCTTTCCACTAGAAAACTATGACATTATTGAGGGGAGAAGTTTGAATCAGTCTTTTTGATAAAATGATGCGTCAAACTAAATATGGAATAAAGGTAATAAAGGTTTTGAAAAATATAACGGATCAATTCTTAAAGGGGAGTTAAAATAACTAACTCATTAAGGCTTAAGATGTTATTTTGTTCAACCTTTAGGGCTTAGAATGCAAAATGTGAGACTTAGCATTTAAGTTTGCAACTAGGAGGACTAATGTTGTCATTTCCCTAAATTGTTTAAACCTTTAGAAAGTTTTAAAAGGGAATTGCAAGACTTAAGAAACCTTAGGGACTAAATTTGCCAATACTGGAAACTCTAACTCTTATACACAAAAACAAACGGGCGAGTTTTTTTTTCCAAAAGATAGAAAATTTTCCTTGTTTCCCTTTTCCCCCTCACGCTCGTCGCCAAGAATCAAACCCAGATCAAGAGTCGTTTTCAAGCCATAAGGTATACTAGAAATTTGTTCACTATCGTCTAAACAACAACCTTTTTGAAGGAATTAGATTATTTCATCATAAATTTCTTAAAAACCCTAATTTGAATTGGGGCGGGGGGAGGGGGGGGGGGGTTGTTTGTTTAGGTGTGAATAACATTGCGCTTAATACTGTTTTGTTAAACTTCTAAACACCATGCTTGAGTTATGTATGATTTTCGTGGATGATTTGTGTGTTAAATCTGTGTTTGTGCTTAAATGTGTGTGGGTGGGGTTTAGTAACATTGTACGTGTTATATTACCTTGTTTCAAAGCTAAGATCGCATAAGAACAATTTTATTGCTTAAGTGGTATTGGGTTCGAAATAGACTCAAAGGGTGTTTAGATATGAGGTTAAGTGGTTATGTTGGTTCTTGAGTAGTTTGTATGTCTCCTAATTGTTCCTAATATGTCCCTTTCTCGTTTTCTTAGAATCGTTCATTGTTAGTTTTTGTGCATTAGTCAAAAATTAACCAAAATGGCTTAAGAGATGTTCTTTGTTGATTAATGTGTTATGGTTTGTGTTAGAATGTGATTAAAAAAAACCTAGGTGTCAAGTTTGCATGATCAAAAGTGGTTAAGAGAAAAAAAATTGTATTAAAACATTTTATGATCTCCGCGATTTGTGTAAGCTGTTCTTGACTGAGGATTGTGTATATAGTTCATGTTCTTGGTTTGTGTAATTACAATAGTCTACGGTTTATGTAATTATAATAGTCTGTGGTTTATGTAATTATAATTGTCTGCGGTTTGTGTAATTGCAATAGTATGTGGTTTGTGTAATTATAATAGTCTAAGGTTTGTGTAATTACAATTGTCTTTAATTTATGTATTTACAATTGGTCTGCAGTTTGGTGTAATTATAATAGTCTGCGGTTTGTGTAATTACAATAGTCTGCGTTTTGTTATAATTTTACAATAGTCTGCGGTTTTTTGTGTATATCTACATGTCTGCGGTTTGTGTAAATATTAAATCTCACTTTTTGTTTTTCTCTCTGGTTCCTGTATGCTGTTTGTGTATAATAGGGAAAAATTATTTGCGGTTTGTGACATTTTGTGAACAAAAACTCTTCCGAAATTTTCTACAAACCCTATAATCAAGACAAACATTACACATTACACATTAAACCGTACTTAAAGACTAATTGGATAACAAACCAGAATTATTCATTTGAAAATAAATACAAAGTCACTTAAAAAACCAATAATACAAATATGAATATTCTATCTAATCACTTTGCATATATATTTGTCATGTATATAAACTGTATTGGATAACTCTTAAGCAGAATCATGAAGCAAGATAAGGCCAAACAAGTTTCCCGTGATGAAAAGTTGGTTCCTTCTAACGACAGAGTCAAAATTGGAAACAACAATCTCAGAATAGATCCTTCTAGGACTCAACGGGAGGAAACTTTTCAAGTCGCCCTAGACATTCTCAAGAACACTCCCTTCTACAACGCCTTTATCATTTTTGCTGATGTTCCATAAATTTACATGCAGCAGTTCTGGCTCACGATCGAGAAAGTCAAGAAATCCTCTTCTTACCAATTTGACATTGATCACAAAAACATGTCTCAGGATTGATTTGAATTTTTCAGAAAGATTCTTGATATTTCCATTAGAAAAACCAAGAGTTCACCAAACCTCCATCTTCTGATACTCTTAGGGAATTTCTTTGGGAACTTGGCTACAAGGGTAAACTGGCAAACAGTTCAGAAATGTATATTGATCACATGAATCAACCTTGGAGAACCTTTACAGCTATCATCAACAGATGCCTGTCAGGAAAGACACTAAGCAATGACAGACTTCGTCCGTCTAGAATTGATAATTTGTGCGGGGCATTGTACCACCGAGGAGAAGTGGACTTGCTGCTATGATGTGGGAAGATCTTCAATACCAAATTGACAACAGACAGAAAAAGGTCAGAAGACATGAGATCATGCCCTATCCAAGGTTCATCAAAACCATCATTCACACTTCATGTCTCAACACAAGTCAATCTCCAAGAGAGAAGGTTCACCGTATCATATTATTACCGATGATGGATTGCTAGAAAGATTGAAGTTCATCAACAAAGGAGACCCTTTACCAAGTATATGAAAAATCTATTCCAGATACATGGATTATTGGGATTAAAAGCCTTCTTGAAGTTACTACTGCTAAGTTAATGTTGCTGGTGTATAAGTTACTACTGCTGGCGCTAAGTTAATGTTGCTAGTACAAAAGTTACAACTGCTCAAGATTAAACTGCCTGAAAGATTTTCTACTGTACGAGAGATGGATAAAGACAGAAGAAAAGATAAAGATTGATTGGAGATCAAGATTACTTACGTGATAAGTATTAGTTATTTATAGAATAGATCATAGAGAATATTCTAAGTTTTAGGAATATATTATAAATCGACTAGGACTCCTTGGGGTATAAAAGGAGGTCCTAGGGCATAGAGTTTTTTATATGTATCAAATCAAAATAAGTCATTCATAGAGTTATCATAGCTTCAAAGTTTTATAACTCTAATACTAGGAGAGTATTCGTATTATTTGTAATAATAATATTGGAGCTTTTATTGTTTTTTTAATTGCGTGTTCATAGTATTGTGTTCATAGAGTTACTGTTTTATTAAGAATTCGTCTTATTGATTAAAGATTAGATTCCGTATAATCTTTAATATATTCAACAAAGTTTCTACTATAGTTGTGTTAGATTTATCTAGCATAACAAAACCTTAACAAGCATAAGGAATTAAAGATCTATTGAAGTGGGATCAACAAGTGGTATCAGAGCTTGTTGAGAAGCTTTAAATAAGAAGAACCTATTTGAATACACAAGATCTCTTTGCTAGAAGATATGGATTCAGAATTTGCACATATGGTGGCTGCATCCAAGGTTCCAATGCTCAAACCTGGCGAGTTTGAGTTATGGAGGATGAGAATAGAACAGTACATCCAGATGATTGACTATGCTCTATGGGAGGTCATCGAGATTGGAAACATTGCACCAAAAACAATAGTTGTGGAAGGTATTGAGAAAGTAATACCTCCTACAACTGCTAAAGAAAAGGCTCAGAAGAGGTTAGAAGTAAAGGCCAGAAGCACCTTGATGATGGGAATACCTAATGGTACATCAGTTAAAGTTCAACTCCATCAAGGATGCTAAGTTGCTGCTGGAAGCTATTGAAAATAGGTTTGGTGGGAATGCTACTACAAAGAAAACTCAAAGAAATCTCTTGAAATAGAAGTATGAAAACTTCACTACTCTTAGCTCAGAAACCCTTGATCAAACTTTTGATAGATCAAACTTTTGATAGGCTTCAAAAGCTTATCAGTCAGTTGGAGATTCATGGTGAAAGTATCTCACAAGAAGATGTGAATCAGAAGCTCTTAAGAAGCCAATCACTAGAATGGAACACACATACCATTGTGTGGAGGAACAAGCATGAGATAGATACATTAAGCTTGGATGATCTTTACAACAACCTAAAGATCTATGAACCAGAGGTCAAAGGGACATCGAGCTCAAGCACAAACACACAAAATGTAGCCTTTGTGTCCTCAAATAGCACCAGTAGTACAAATGGAGCAGTTAATACTGCTCATGGTGCTACAACTGCTAGCACTCAAGCTACTATTGTTAACTCAACAACAATTGACAATTTGAGTGATGCTGTCATCTATGCTTTCTTTGCAAGTCAACTAAAAAGTCCATAACTTGACAATGAGGACTTGCAACAAATTAATCATGATGATTTAGAAGAGATGGATTTAAGGTGGCAGATGGCTATGCTAACAATGAGGGCAAGGAGATTCTTAAAGAACACTGGAAGAAAGCTTACTGTTAATGGCAATGAGACCATTGGGTTTGATAAGTCCAAGGTGGAGTGTTACAACTGCCACAAAAGGGGACACTTTGCAAAGGAGTGCAGGGCTCAAAGGAACCAAGAAAACATGAATAGTGAGAACACAAGAACGGTTATGCTAGTGGAGATAACTACTTCTAATGCTTTGGTGTCTTGTGATGGTTCTGGTTATGATTGGGGTGATCAAGCAGAAGAAGGTCCAACTAACTTTGCACTCATGGCTTACTCTTCTATAAGTTCTAACTCTGAGGTATCTACTAATTCAAACTGTTCATCATCTTGTTTGGAAAATGTTAAAATTCTCAAAGAACAAAATGAACATCTGTTAAAAGACTTAAGGACATCTAAGTTAAATGATATCGCTTATAAAACAGATTTAGTGTTTGTAGAAGCAAGACTTCTAGTCTATAAGAAAAATGGGTATGTTTATGAGGAAGATATCAAGGTCTTAAAACGTAAGATTCATTTAAGAGAAGTAGCCATTACAGAGCTTAGAAGGAAGTTAGAACTAGCTCAAAAACAAAAAGATGAAATTCAGCTAACAATAGAAAATTTTGAGAATTCATCTAAAACCTTAAGCAAACTAATAGATTGTCAGATAGTTGATAAATACAAAACAGGTTTAGGGTATAATGCTGTTCCACCTCCCTATATAGGAAACTTTGTGCCTCCAAAACCTAATTTGTCATTCTCTGGTTTAGAAGAGTTTATAAGTGAGCCTATAGTTATTAAGCATGTAGTTGAGAACAGTGAAGCTAAGGCTAGTGAAGCAAAGCCTAAAGTAGTTAGGAAGAATAATAGTGATCCAATTATTGAGGATTAGGTGTCTGATAATGAGGAAGATGATGTGCCTTAGGCTAAGATTGAAACGAAAACATTTAATCCTAGTTTTGCTAAGATAGAGTTTGTCAAACCTAAACAGCAAGAAAAGACTGCTAGGAAAACTGTTAATCATGTTAAGCAAAATAGGCAAAACATTCATATTCCTAGAGGCAATCAAAGAAACTGGAATAATATGATGTCTCAGAGACTAGGAAGTAACTTTGAGATGTTTAACAAAGCTTGTTATGCATGTGGAAGTTTTGATCACTTACAGGTAGATTGTAAAAAGGTGAATCAAAAACAGTTTCAAAATATAAAACCTGTTTGGAACTATGCTAAAAGGGTGAATCATTAGAATTTTGCCAAAAAGACTCAACCATGCCCTAAAAAGAGCATGGTTCCAAGAGCAATACTAATGAAGTCTGGCCTAGTATGACTTAATATTGCCAAACAAGTTAATACTGCTCACCCAAAAATAACAATAAATAGTGCTAGACCAATGACAAATCTTTCCAGATCAGCACATTCAACTGTTAAGTTTTTTTTAATAAAGCACATTCATACTGTTTAGATAGGCCCATTTATATTAACAACAAAACACAACTAATAACTTAATTGTAATAAGAGGGTTAATACTGTTAGTGGTAAGAATGTTAATACTGCTAGGCCAAAAGCAGTACTTAATGTTGCTAGGCCAAAAGCAGTACTTAATGATGTTAAGGGAAACCAGGTTAATGATGTTAAGGCCTCAGCTTGTTGGGTTTGGAAACCAAAGACTAAAGTAATAGACCATGTTTCTAAACACAATAGTGCATCAACCATTCTAAAAAGGTTTGATTATATTAATATACAAGGAAGATCCAAGTCAGTGATGGCTTGGGTCCCTAAAAGAGACTAATTTTCTTACCTTATGTGCAGCGCAATCCATAGCAAGATTTAGAGGAGAAATGAGTTATTGAAAGTGGATGATCAAGGCACATGATAGGGAACATTTTCTTATCTTACTGACTTTGAAGAAATTGATGGAGGATATGTTGCCTTTGGAGGTAACCCCAAAGGAGGGAAAATCACAGGCAGAGGTATAATCAAAACTGGTAATTTAGATTTTGAGAATGTGTATTTTGTAAGAGAATTACAGTTTAACCTCTTTAGTGTCTCACAAATGTGTGACAAAAAGAATAGTGTTCTCTTTAATGACACTTGAATGTATTGTTTTACCTCCAAACTTTAAGTTAACTGATGAAAGTCATGTTTTACAAAATTTTTCTAGAAAGAACAATATGTATAGTGTTGATTTAAAGAATATTGTTCCTAAAGGAGGTCTAACTTATCTCTTTGCAAAAGCCACATATGATGAATCTAAACTTTGGCATAGGAGACTTGGACACATAAATTTTAAAACTATGAATAAACTGGTTAAGGGAAATCTTGTAAGAGGTTTATCTTCAAAAATTTTTGAAAATGATCAAACTTGTATTGCTTGTCAAAAGGGAAAGCAACATAGAGCTTCTTGTAAGTCCATTGCAGGGTAAAAGAAGGTAAAGGGAACCAGTGAGCTTGTATTAGGTTTAGTGGGCGGGAAAATTGGTTTTGGGTAAGTTGGCAGCTTTGGCCCCTCATCTCATATATCTTCACTGCAAATTTCGTCCTTGTGATAATACAGGTTTGAAGGTTTGGCAGAATTGCCCCTTCAACCTATACATACTAATTGCAGAATTCGTCCCTTTATGATACAACTTCAGGGGCTTGGCAGCTTTGACCCCTAAAGTTATACTTCACCCAATTTGCAAGTTCAGCCCTTGTCTTTTTATTCTTGTAATACAACTTGAGGTTTGGCAATTTTAGTCCCTCACGTTGTATTTTCTTCACTTGGTTAACTTTTGAATTTGTCGGGGTTGACTTTCTTGTTGACTTTTTGGCTTTGACTGACTTTGGCTTCGATTTGACTTTGTCTTTTCCATTCCGTGCTCGGTTTTGTCATTTTTGGCTTTGTTTTTCGTCCTTTTGTGTGATATCCGTTTCCTGCACAATACAAATGCAAAACAAACATATATTTGGCAGTTTTTGTTTGTTTTTGGTCATTTAAGCTCGTTTTTAATGGAAGAAGGTATGTGTAATTAAGCACATACCAAAATCCCCCATACTAAGGTATTGCCGTGTCCTCACGCAATGTTATGAAGTAAACACTCAAGAAACCAAGAATCTTAATCCTTCTCGACTAATAACTTCGAAAAGTAGCTAAGTGTTTGTCAAGGGGAACTAAAGAATCAATAGCTTCGACAAGTCCCGTTTTCACCATTTTTTTATATGTACACTAACTATCCCTAATATTTTTGGATTTTCCTTTTTCTTTTCTTAACTACCTGTTTGACTTCCTTTATTTTATCAACACTGGGATCATAGAATGAGAAGCGCCCATAGAATAGTCTACGGATGTCCTGACGGATAAATTCATCGTCCCCGATTTTTCACTAGTCCCAAGCTAAGCGTAGAAAC
>BQNB010017926.1:9071-41958 GCA_026074375.1 Tanacetum coccineum
GAGTTTTACAAGATGACCATTCAAAACTGCCAGCTTTTTAATTCCGAATTTACAACCCTAAAACCCTAATTACACATACTTAACACTACTAATCACCCCAAAAACAATTTTTAAAGATCAAAACCCTTATTTTACAGATCTTACATAAACCCTAATCCATCATTAAAATTGTTACCAGAATAATTAAAGAGGATTAAAACAATTAGGGTTTAATAACATACTTAAAACCTTGATCTTGATTCACAAATCACAACTAGGTTCTTGATAAAAAAAAACTTTTTTTTCTTCTTCTTGATGTTCGGCCGATCAAAACAAAAGGGAGGGGGTAGGGGTTTTGTATATTTATAGACTTGGGAAAAAAATCTAGATAATTACCAAATTAGAGTTATACTTGGAATAAAATTAGGTTTCCCTTTTTCTTCTTTTCCCAAAACCGGCCGAACAAACATCCCTTTATATATTTTTTTAATTATTATTATTTACATAATTACCCTCTAATTTTAATATTTTTATAAAAACCTTTATTTATTTATAAACCCTTTTAAAATAAAACTAGTTTTTTTAAATGACTATAAAATAAATTTCATTTCTAATTTTATTTTACTAACTTAATAAAACTAAGTTCTAACTAACTAAATTACTAGACCTAAATCTTACTCCTACAAATCATTAATACTTAAATACGTACATACATAATACTTACACAAAATAATACATACACACATAAATTATACCACCATTTTCATTGTCACTAAAATGTGAACAAAATGAAATACCCATAACAACCATAAACTCAATCATAATGAGACGATCACGCTCCATGGATTGGTAGCCAAACTCATATAAGATCACATAAACACATGCTTATCATAACACATAATGATGTTCAAGTCAATACTAACGGTTTGACTAACCTACTCAAAGCACAGTTGTCACAGTATCCCCTCCTAAAGGAAATCTCATCTCGAGATTTAACTACTAGATTCACCAGTATTATCAACAAACAGTTGGGGATACCTAGCTCTCATATGGTCCTCACATTCCCATGTGAACTTATGACCACGCTTTGAATCTCATCTAACTTTCACGATCGAAAACCCACTGCTTACAACTTTGCTTGCCCATACAAGGGTACAAATAGCAACATAACAACTCTAAGCAAAATAAACATCCAACTACATGAACATCGCCCGTCTTCGAGGAAACTCATCAAAACCTTAAGTTGTGTAACAACGTCATTCATAACTTAACCCCACAACTCATCAAACAAGAACTGTCTTTGAACTAAGTTATGAGTTGTTACAAAGCTTAATGTTTTTGAAGAATCGACTCGACTTCGAGTTTATTTAAAATATAACATTAACCAAACCACATAAGAACATTTAAGGGTACACTAAGGTCTACCAGTAACCCTATGTACCCAACTTTAATTAGTACTTCCAACTATAACTTGTTCAATGAGTACGTGCAGATACATAGTTTTCATAAAATCCTCAAAACCTCGCTTCGAGTTCTAGCAGACTTTAACTATCGAAATCCTACTAGGCTTCAAACTTTTAACCTCACGATCGATAATCTAAACATGTTCTTCTATAAAATGAAGAGTTTTGTGTACCTTAATTCTTTCCAAAGGTACGTGCTTATTTGCATCCATCCAATACTACTTAAAATTTGAAACACATAAAATATACTACTAAATTATTGAGACAATCTTAATCAATAGGCCATAGGACCGATCCCTTTAATGATCTCAAATGGTCCCACATACCTCGGTGCTAACTTACCTTTGTTTCCAAAATGAATCACGCCTTTCCAAGGAGACACCTTTAATAAAACACGATCTCCAACTTCGAACTCTAACGTCTTGCGCCTATTATCGCCGCTTTGAACTTTTCCTTTAACAACACTACCTTATCAGTCGTTTCTTGTACCAACTCAGGTCCAATCAAACTACTCTCTCCAATCTCTTCCCATAGAACGGGCGACCTACATTTCCTTCCATACAACGCTTTAACCGGAGCACACCGAATACTCGAGTGGTAACTATTGTTATAAGAGAACTCAGCTAACGGTAGGTGGATATCCCAACTGCCACCAAAGTCAATAACACACGCCCTCAACATATCCTCCAAAGTCTGAATTATACGCTCACTTTGTCTATCCATTTGAGGATGATAAGCTGTACTCATATCCAATCGCGTCCCTAAAGCTTTTTGTAATGTTTGCCAGAAATGTAATGTAAACCGTCCATCTCGATTCGAAATAATCGAAACGGGAACTCCGTGTCGAGCGAATATCTCATCGATATAAGTCCTTGCTAACTTCTCCATCTTGTAATCTTCCCGTATTGCCAGAAAATAGGTTTAGTCGGTCTATCTACTATTACCCAAATTGTATCATGCCCACTCTTCGTCCTAGGTAACTTGGTGATAAAATCCATGGTGATCTTATCCCACTTCTAGTTGGGCATCTCGGGTTGTTGCAATAACCCCGAAGGTCTTTGATGCTCAGCCTTCACCTTAGAACAAGTTAAACATTTGCTAACATACGTAGCAATATCTTTCTTCATACATGGCCACCATACATATCTCTAAGTTCATCGTACGTCTTATGTGTTCCCGGATGTAACAAATACCTCGATGCATGAGCCTCATCTATTATTAATGTCCTTACATCATCTATTAATGGAACCCATATAAAATTTATACCTCCATCTTCCTTCCTTTCTATTAGTTGGTCCATGCCACGTAGCATTTCTGTTGTCACGTTCTCCACCTTTGACATCTCACCTAGAGCAACCAATATCTTATCCTTAACACTTGACTAATAGTCATGGACATTGCGCGTACTCGTCTTGGTTTCACTCTCTCATTTCTACTTAACGCATCAGCCACTACATTCGCCTTCCTCGGATGGTAGCGAATCTCACACTCATAGTCACTAAACAATTTAATCCACCTCCTTTGACGCATATTCAACTCCTTCTGATTGAATATGTGTTGAAGACTCTTATGATCCGTATAGATGAGACTCTTCATTCCGTACAAGTAATGCCTCCAAGTCTTAAGGGCAAACACTACTGCTTTCGATTCTAGGTCATGTGTTGTATAATTCTTCTCATGGATCTTCAATTTTCGTGATGCATAGGCGATTACATTGCCTCTTTGCATGAGTACACAACCAAATCCTTGATTTGACGTATCGCAGTAAACTACAAAGTCTTCTGGTCCATCAGGCAATGACAACATTGGTGCATTACATAAATTGTCCTTCAACGTCTTAAAAGCTTCCTCTTGTTCCTTGGCCCACTCATACTTCTGATTCTTCTGAGTCAGTAAAGTAAGGGGTTTAGCAATCTTAGAAAAATTTACGATGAAACATTAGTAGTAACCTGCCAATCCCAAGAATGATCGTATCCCGGATGGTGTCTTAGGTACCTTCCAATTCTTCACTACCTCTATCTTACTAGGGTCCACGTGAATTCCATTAGTGTTAACCACGTGTCTAAGAAAATGAACTTCTTGTAGCCAGAGTTCACACTTGGAAAACTTGACAAACAACTTCTCCTTCTTCAGTAGCTCCAACACCAACTTCAAATGAACCTCATGTTCCTACCTAGATTTTGAGTAGATCAAGATATCATCAAAAAAACAATGAAGAACTTGTCTAAATACGACTTGCACACCCGGTTCATCAAGTCTGTGAAAACCGTTGGTGCATTGGTTAATCCAAAAGGCATAACCGTAACTCAAAATGTCCATACCGCGTCTTAAAGGTAGTCTTTGGAATATCTTCTTCATTCACTCTCTCAACTGATGATAACCAGATCGAAGATCTATCCTAGAGAAATTAACGCGAACCTTTTAACTGGTCGAACAAGT
This sequence comes from Tanacetum coccineum, assembly GCA_026074375.1. Taxonomy (NCBI): domain Eukaryota; kingdom Viridiplantae; phylum Streptophyta; class Magnoliopsida; order Asterales; family Asteraceae; genus Tanacetum; species Tanacetum coccineum. The sequence continues at coordinate 12,953 of BQNB010017926.1, forward strand.
CGTCGATCCTAGGGAGATTCTTGGTGGTCAGCTAGTCCAACTCTCGATAGTTGATATGTGCTTAATTACACATATCTTTTACCTCTAAAAATGAGCTTAAATGACCAAAAACAGACAAAAACTGCCAAATATATGTTTCAAACGAATCCTAAGGGTTACGAACTATCGAATAGGGTAGCAAACGAATATCGAATCAAAGGCTAGGAAACATCTAAAGGATTTCACATATGGAAATAGATGCGGATCAAATGTCATAAGAAGACCTCAAAAAGAAGGGATAGAATAACTGTAGCCGATAGAAAACACAAACGAAAGAATCAACAAGCGTACCACGACAAAATAAACGCATAACGAATAACAATACGTATCAAGATTGATAAATGAAAAAATATGATTCTTATACCAATAACCGACTTTACTCGAAAGAACCAACTAATAATGTTTTTATAAAAATAATTTTTTTTGTAATAATAAAGAAAGTTGTTTTAATTATAAAAATCACCTAAAAATCATCTTAAATATATCTTTATAAAATTTCATTTTTAATCATGGATGTCATTAAAATCCAGAGACAGTCATTCAAAACATGTAACCATTTACCATATAAATTACATTAAAACTTCTTTTTTATAATTATAAAATATATCAAACACAAACCTTTAAAAAAATTATTATCATATCTTATTCATAAATATTAGTCTAAAAAGGAAATAGTATTTTCATGCAATACCAATTATCATATTGTTTTCAAAAATTTAATTGTAAACATAGTTTTCTTAAAAGAGACATTTCCACAATGAGTGTTCTATTCATACAATCATTTCATATAGTTTATTCACCAAACACCATCAAGATATACTTCAAAAGGTTTTCATAATTCGACATTAATATAAAATATGATACTCAAACAAGTATAGCGTAATACCAAAAGAGATTGTATAAAAACCGACAAGACGCTAAACAAAATTTTAATTGTTTGAAAGCTAAAGAAAGGTACCATGAATCCAATAGTCAGAATAACAGTGAAGAGCAACATGCTCAAAGAATAGCATACGAAGAACATTACGAACCAAAAGAAGAACGTAAAGACTAATCCGTACTTACGATCAAGAGAAAAAACCATAGAAAAGCGTCGGTACTAACATGCCGTAGCATGTTGCCAAAACCAAAGGATATATAAAGAACGAAGTAATGATCCGCACTAATATGTTAGGTAACATTTAGTGCGTAAACGAAAATAATTAGATAGTCATACGAGTAAACATTACCCAACACGAAAGTAAACCAATGAAACGGAACCAATATCAAATAAGCAAGGATCTGAACAACCAATATTCAATCAAGACGACCGGATAGAAAAGTTAATCATCCATACTACATGGTAACGAAAAAGGAAGCTAGAAATGAGGGTTATATATCCGAGCAAATAATTGAGCAGACAAACGAACTCAATAATCGCAATAATAATAATAACATGTATCTGGGGTATTCACAAACATTAGATAGAAAGGAAACTTACTATCTATCAACAGAGCAACATAATCCGCATTAAGGAACAAGAGAGGATTACCAAAACATATATAACCTCCTTATTCATGATCACGAACATATACAAAAATGCAATACAGCAAAAGTGAAGTGAAGGGAAGGAGCATATTAACATACCGAAGCATACAAAACAAACACGATCAATGCAATCATGGTCACAAGTCTACGTGTGTGACGCCTTTATAAATAAATTTGGCCGTCTAATTATAATGGCGATGCTTCCTTCACACTAATACTTACTTCCAAGGCTACACCTCTCAATGATAACGCAGATATAAGCACATATACCACCTTGCACATCTTAAACCACTCCAATATAACACAGAAAGGATGCTCCATCAAAGAAATACTTACTTTATAAAAAAATCAAAACAACATAAAGGAACGAAAGTCTCGCAGCGCCTCTAAAATACGAAATATTTGAAAGAAATAATCAATAGCATCGTGACGAGGTAAAAGACGGAATAAACTTATGCTAGGCCTCGCTAGGGTTTGACTTTGCCTTCGCAAGAGTCATCCGACTCTGCGGGTCCATGCCTACTACGAGCATCCGACAAGCGATCTGAGTCGGCCTCCTTCTCCGACTCTTCTAACTAACTTTCCTCATTTGGTTCCTCGAGAGGCTCCTCCTTAATTGGCTCCTCTTTTGAATCATAAGCTATCGAGTAGCCCGTAGGTCGAAATAAAACTTAAATAAAGCAAGAATACAAAAACGTCTAGGTAGCTAAACACATAGATTCTATTACGGTTAGAGAGAGACATGACTAAAATAATAAGGAATTGTATATACTATTAGATCCCAATAATGAAAAAGTATATATATATATATATATTATATAGTAGTAGACAAATTAAGAAAAATTAAAGCTTTCGAATAGCGAGAAAGTATAGTAGATATGTACATAAACACTTAAGCCCTAAAATGCAACTATATGAGGGACTCCTAGGTTATAGTCTAGGCCAAACCACCTACTTCTCTATAACCAAAGGCTCTAATACCAATCTATCACACCCCGTCAAGGCGGAAATACGAGGCGTAACATCATGGATATCATCACAACACAATGGTGTCAACAATAGAGAATCACTACATGCATAACTAATATAAAAGACATAATGTGTCATGACAATAACCCGGAAAACAAAGAACGACATCTTGTAATTTTAATGAAATGGTCTCATCAATAACAAAACAATGTTTCATTCACAAACCTAATCAAACTAATAACAATCAAGAATTCACGCAAACAATAATGAAACGAAATCAACAGAGAATGGTGTAGGGGGGTTCGTGGGTACATAGGGCCTTCCAATGCACCCTAATGGTCTCATTCTAGCCACTATTATATTAACTTTAATATCTTCATAACGCTCCACTAAAAATGATGCTTAAAAAAACGTCCAACACAATGTTGGTGAGAGACCATTATGTTTTTACGACACCAATACAAGATTTAAATCAATTACTGTGATTATATAAAAAAACAAAACATGACGGAACGTGTCCCCCGATCTATGCAACAAAAATAGTCATGGAGAGGAATGAAATCTCTAAATCCCAGACTCTTGGTACCATATCCGCACACAAACAGGTTCATCCCCACACCAAGTAGGCAAAACCTCTTACCCACAAAGTAGGCGAAGACCAATGCAACATCATACAACATGCAGCACATAACATATAATAGCTACTTAAATGTCCATGAGTAACTTGAACCATATAATCATAGAATCAAAACATTTTGAAATAAATTTTTGCATCACTTTCATCCCAAGAAAACATAGTAAAATGGGACTATGAAACTCACCTGGATACTCAAACACAGCTTCCAAGTCTCTACACGCAACTATACAAATAAATAAACACGGTTACACGCGACCAAGCTAAAAGCTCTAGTCCATGTAACACATCATATGAGATGTCTAAGGTTTAGTTTAACCATCATGGGTCACCCCCCGACAACCAAGCCCAAACGTAACCATCTAACTAAACACGTTTAACACGTAGCCACTTACAATTAACTTCAAATTACAGAATTTTAGTGTCACCTTTACGTAACCCAAAACCTTACTATGATCTCATAAATTATACCAAAAATTCACCCAGTTCATTTATGAGGTATATTAACTACCATTGTGGATTCCCATTAATACTTACATGTGTAACTACCTCAAATAAAATCAAACTTCAAAACTATCCCTAATTCTAGAATTGATTGCACACCAAAATATATCACACTAACTACCCAAACTTATAACATGCTTCATAGGCTAAATTGTTTACAATATTATCCATATGCATTGGAACTAACTACATGTAAAATGGCAAGCTTAAATACACATTTAAGTATAGGTTTTACCCTCATAAACATGACCTAAATCTAACCCGTATTTACTGATCTGACAACTTTTAGTGTAACCAACATTTGAATGACTTCCCGACCTTAAAAACTTCGAGCCTGATTTCTGAAACTAAGACTCGCTAAACTTATCAATAAGACATAAGATTCATCAAAACTCACCGTTAAACCATCAGAGATAACATTCAAACAAGAAGACTCAAAATAACTGCTCCAAAACCCTATACTTCAATTTTATCGCGTTTAACTCTAACCGAATCATCAATATGATCTAATTAAACCCAAAACACATCTAATTAAGTTTAACATCAATAATTTACAGATTTTATGAAAACCTAATTTATTTCCATCACTTATTGTTACATGAATTAAAAAAAAATTAAAAGCCCCCTAATATATATGGGACCGCCGGGTAATTAAGGGACCGCCATCAGAGGTCACAGATTCTTCTACTGTGACCTTCTGAATTTCTGTGCAGTTGACCACTATCCCATCTAGGCACAGCTATAATTTCTGCATTTTGACAAACACCTTTTTGGAATCTCAAACCTCAAACCCCATGCCTTACCTCTTCAATCCATCTCTTCCACCTTAAATCATGAACTCTCCTCTACCATCATCTTCCTCAACCAAACTCTACCATGAATTCCACCAATGCTTCTTCTTCAAACCCTTCCAAGAAAATCAAATTAACCATAATCCCTCCTAGACAACTATTTGTCAACATCTCTAGTGATGAAGAAGTCACCACTACACCTTCTCCTACCACCACTTCTTCATCTCCAACTCCTCCAAATGCACCATCAAAAACTCCATCCACAAATCAAACCTCCTCAAGCCAAGATAATACATCTTCTTTTTTTCAATCAAAACTTCAAATTTCACCTCCATCCTCAAATGAACCAACCTCTCCTAAACCTTTGAACCCTTTGCTTGACAACATCTTGGATGTCCCTCCTAGACCTTTAAACCCTCAACCACTTCAAATCCTTCCTTCTTTGGATATCGCTCTATCACTATCACCAATCACACCCCTTAAAAATCTCTCAAGTCCACCTTCACCATCACCACCACCACCTCAACCTCCTATCATGGAACATCCACTCTACTACAACTATCATGACTATCATGGATCAAGTTGTATTTGTTGTTTTCATAACCATAACCTCTATTTGAACCTTCAAGATGAAATGAACATTATGTTTGCTCATCTCGCGAGTTATTGTTAACCACCGCCTTCATTACTATTTTCCACTCCACATAGACCCTTTCAAATGGCTTAATAAATGGAAAACCCAAAAGACATTTTGTTTATAATGTTCCATTCTCTATGATTCATGGAATCATTTAAGACTTATGTATTATTATGTCTCTTTATCTTGTATTAGTTCTAGTTTTATTTTGCATGAATGTATTAGTTGGTTATGTTAATGTATGAGTTTCTTGTTGGTGGAATGAAACTCTTCTTTTGTTAATTTAAATACAATGTGTTAACTTGAAAGATATTTGTCTTGCACTTGTACTTCTAACCTTGTTTTGTAGCAAACAAATTATCGTAAGATCGATCCCTTGGTGCCCCGAACGAGGGGGAGCATACATCAAGGGGGAGTCTTTAATCGTCGATTTCTTTCTCTCTACTACAATTCGACGATCAACCTTTTTGGATTCGACAAAAAGGGGGAGAAATGGAATTAAACTCATTAGTAATTTATAAACCTCCAATTTTATACTAAATGAGTTTATATTTTGTCATCATCAAAAAGGGGGAGATTGTTAATACAAATAATGTCTAAAAACGTTATTTATATTTTTCGACCTCTTGATGTTTTGATAATAACAAAATGTAAAAACGTTTATGATAAAAATAAACGTTTATAAATTACTAACCGTAAAATTCTATTTCTAAGATTAATCACTTAAGGTATGGATAAACAAATCATTAAACATGATTAGTGATTAAAAAATATTTTTCTTAAACCTTACATTTTTACAAAAAGTGTTTTTATAAAAATATAAAAACAAAATATTTATTTATAAAAGAAATGTATTATTAAAATAATAAATTTGAAATCAGATCCCCCCCTAATGGAAGGTTCTAAAACAGATAACACCTTCCCTACAAAAAGACAAAAAGAGGAGCGTAGTCTACGGCGGCCCCCTTATAGGCCTGGCGGCCCCCTTATATATTAGGGACCGCCGGGACCGCCGCCAACACAACGGCTCTTTTTGTCTCTTATAAATACTGGGCCACCCCATCTGAAAAATAGAACCTCTTGCCACAAATTTTCTCAGATCTTCTTTTCTCTCTTCTTTCTTTCTTTCTAAAACACATATCTTAATCACTAACATACCTTGATCATGTTTCAAGTGATTAATTCTTTCTTCTTCTAATCAAGTGCAAGATAAGAACAATTGTATTCTTCTACATACGAATTGCTATTAAGTGATCTCCGTCTTCCTCCTCAAGATCACAAGTTTTTATTATATTAACTTTGTGTTGTTGTGTAAATTGGATTGTGTGTAGATCCAATTGTGTAAATTATGTATTTGTGATTTGGATTGTGTGTCAATCCAAGAGTATATATCTTGTGAGTGTGTAAAGACTTAGTGAAGTCTTAGATTGGTTCTAGCTAAGATTAGGACTCGACATCTAGCTTAGTGTCGGAAAAGAAAATAAGCGACGTGTAAACGGTTTTCTCCGCCTAAAGGGAGCTTGTTGACATAGTGAAATCTCAAGTGGAGTACTCGGGGAGTGGAGTAGGAACAAAGAGGTGCTTCGTAGCCGAACCACTATAAATCTTGGTGTCTTGGTTTGATCGTTTCTTTCTCTATCTCTCTATATTGTGATTGTTTACTTAGTTCATTACATTAGATAGTTTCGTTGTGATTCATATTGTTGATTGTGTGACACCCCGAGAATTTCCGTTTAATAATTTAGCCGTTTTCGTTAAGCAATTTGAATTTTTGAAGTTTTGTTTAATATTTACGTGTAACCAGGAAGTATTCTTGCTTTTATCTGAGAATCGTCTCCGGGATGCCTAACGTTGTAGTATTTTGGCAATAGCCACGTTTTTACATTTTATGGCAATATTTAAAATTTCATAATTTTCGAAGATACCGTTATTCGTTTCGTTACTTGCGTTAATTGTGGTTTACTTATAACATGAGCTTTTGCATACAAGACTTGGAAATTAAATCAATTTGGAAGCACTAGCAAAATAAAATGAGAAAATTAGTTGGTCCCCCCTCCCCTTGTCTTGTTCGGCACAAACAAACACCCTTATCACCCTTGGTGAGCAAGTTTGAATTCAAAATCAATAAGACAAGCCTTGATCACATGATTTGTTATAACTTGAATTTGATTGGAGGATCAAATTGGTCTCCTCCCCCTTCTTGTCTCTTGTACACGAAACACACACACACACACACATTTAGTGTGTGAAGTAAACTTGTATTATTTAACCCACTATACTTCCATTATCTCATTCATAACACACACATACTAAAAATTTGGTTTTCTCTCTTCTTCTTGCCTTCTTTTGTTCGAACCATCCAAGACACACACACACACTTTCATAAATTTTCATCTTTGATCAAAAACTCTTAAATATTCATTGAAGGTTTGATCATTTGTATCATCTGGGTATTAGTTAAACAACATTTGGGTTGTTCTAATCTCATTCTTCCTTCTAAAAACCTTCCAACTTTATAAGTCTTCAAATTCTTAAATAACTTGTACTTTCCTTATCATCTTGATGCATACATGCTAGTTGTACAACTTATTTTGTGAAAACAAGGTTTTAAAACTACATAAACCATAAAAGGTTACATATATGGTTCGGAAATAAATAAATGAAATATAAGGAAATCATAGTTTGTGATCGTGGTTATTTTTGTGTAATAAAAATGGTATATTATAGCTTATAATATTCAGCTTATTGTAATAAGCTTTTGAAGGGCCCAAACTAGAAAAGAAGAAGAAATGTTTGTTTAGCTTATTTTATTTCGGCTTATATTTTCTTAGCTTATTTTCTAACTTATTTTATAAGGACAAATGGTAAACTTATTCGGCTTAATAAATAAGCCCGAATATAGCTTATTGAGCTTATAGCCGCGTCCCACATACAAGGCCAACGAATTTCTCAATCCTTTACCTAGTGTTGATCATCCAGCTACTGAAGTTGTTGCTTCCAATTACTGAAAAGTTAAATTGCTCCAGTTCTTGCTGAACTCAACTGCGTTTCACCTTCATCATTTTAATTGACACGATGCACCATCCCAAGTAATTCTCACACAACACCCAAAACCAAACCTCCGTCATTCTGAACGATGTTGAAGAAGATAATCATGATATTGAAGTTGCACATATGGGTAATGATCAGTACTTTGGTGTTTCCAATTCCAGAAATCCCCTCTGATCAATTTTCATCATCGGATATTATACTTGTGCACCCTGATCACCAAAATTTCTAAACACAATAGCAAATGGACTAAGGATCATCCACTTGAAAACATAATCGGTGAACCACCCAAAAACACCAAACCTCACTTGCTAGTCCTGTTTCCGCTCGGCTGCAATTATCATAAGCAAGCTCTTTTTGTTAAACGATGCTTCCTTCACTGCTGTTGAAACCAAGCGTATAAGGATGCTTTGACTCAAGCCATGTTGGATTGATGCAATGCTAGAAAGAACTTAAATGAGTTCGGAACGACTTGAATTATAGGAGGCTCCGTACCGACCAGAAAAAAGTTATGATGCATTTACTTTGACAGTCGATCTTTACCAATGTGAAACTAGGATGAACTGGAGGAATTTTGAAGAACAAAGCCGATTAGTAGTCCATTGGTTACCGTCCAAGAGGAGGGAATCGATTTGTAGAGGTCTTTTGCTTTAGTTGCATAAGATTAGAGGCTGTTATATGGATATTCTTCGTATTTTTGCTCATATGAACATGGTCGTATACCAAATGGATGTGAAGACTGCGTTTCTGAATGGTAATCTGCGGGAAGAGGTTTATGTTAGCCAGCCGGATGGGTTCGTGGATAAAGATAACCCCCAATCACGTTGTAATAGGCTAAAGAAAGCCTCTTTATGCGGCTGAAAAAGCTTCAGCGCGTTGGTATGATTGTTTGTCTTAGTTCTTGATATCCAAGTCTTTACAAAGGATCGTGGATCCTACATGTGTTCATCCGCAGAGACGGCAATGGAAATTAATTCTGGTTTAAATTTATGTCGATTGATATTATCTTTGCTGCATCTACCCCTGGACTTTTGATATATTTTCTAAATCATGTGTCTAAGAATTTAAGATGTCAATGATGGGCAAAATCTCATTTTTCTTAGGATTATGGATTTCTTAAAGTCCCAGAGGCATCTTTATTAACCAGTCAAAATATGCCCTTGAATCTTTAAAGAAATACGGTTTTGACTCTTGTGGCCCAGTGGATACTCCAATGGTGGAGAAATCCAAACTGGATGAGGATAAAGAAGGGAAAGCCGTAGATCCGTCACACTATCGTGGTATGATCGGCACCCTCCTTTATCTTACAGCCAGTAGACCTGACCTACAATTTTCTATATGCATGTGTGCTGGTAGTCAGGCTCGCTTGGCCTACCGAAGAACTTAAATGTGGTTTAAAAAAAGGATCTTCCTCGGTATCTAAAAGGAAACGGTTACATCGGGAGGTTCTCCTATGGTATCCGGAAGGATTCTCTCGATGCTTCTATCAGCATTTGAGGAATGAGGATCATGTGGTTGTAAAGATTTTTTTAACAACGCCGTAGCACTTCTGGTAGTATGCAACTTTTAGGTGATAGACTTGTTAGCTGGTCGTCTAAAAGGCAGAAAAGCGTTGCGATATCCAGTACGGAAAGCTGAATATATTGCTTTGTCTGGCTGTTGTGCTCAAATCCTTTGGATGAGATCATAGCTTACCGACTATGGCTTTGGATTCAATAAAATTCCAATGTATGTGATCAAACAAAGTAGTTTATTGCCTTATGTTGACACAACGTTTCAAATTCCAGATCCAAGCTTATAGACTGAGATTTTCACTTATCAGGAACATGTTGAAGAGAATGGTGGTGATCGAACTTTACTTTGTCAATCACGGGAAGTATAAACTGGCAGATATCTTCCTAAAGCGCTTGGCCGAATAGAATTGAATTTCTAATCAAACAAGGGGAATGTGAAGTTTTACTCCGGGACTCATGAAATCAATTTCGGCAGTGAAGTGGATTGACATAGTTGTGGATACCTTATTCATATATATGTATCATTGTATATATTTTAAAACCATTAAAAACCAATAAAGATTTTTTCATTTTTTCATATTTTTATTAAAACAAAATATAAATATATAAAATTTTATAAAAACCAAAAGAAAAAATTAAAAAATGAGAAATATAAAAAAGAGGTTTAAAATGGCTATGTCTTCTGAAAATCGATAAATTTACAGTCTTAGAAATGTTTCATTCAATAAATGATACAGAGCTGTAAATGAAGTTCGAAGCAGACAGTTAAGTTTTTCAAAATGCAAATGGACTTGCAATTATTTCAGATAGCGACACGGTGGGGGTCATCTTGTTAAGGCATGTATTCCGCAAAAAAGAAACTTGTACCTCTCAACGGGAATTATTCTCGGGGCATTGGTTCTACTTTATGACCATGCAACGGCTACTATGTGATTACTTTGTCAATCCATAACACGTGCTTTCTATATTCCATAAAGTTAGTGTCAGTGCATTTATTTGTCAAAATAAGAGAAATCTTATTTTTATTGGTAAAAAGTTGTCTTCATAATGAATCATTTGTTTTCTGTAATCACAAAAAGTTTTTTCATAAAGATAATTCGTCCACTCAAACAATGACTACATCTCTTTTAATAGAAAACGGGTCATTATTTGAGGGGGAGAAAGTATCATCAAATAATCTTTTAAAACGGTCTTTCAAAATAAGTCACGGAATAAACGGATAAAGTTTTTTAAATAATGGATGTGTTCATAATTTAAGGGGAGTTAATGGATTTTAACTACACAAGCTTTAGATGTCATTTGTTTAAATCTTTATGGACTTATTTTCAATTTAAGACTTAGTTGATTCTCACGGAAATAGATTTAGCTTATATTTCTATCAGACCACGATCTGAATATGTATGCGTATATAAGTTTTGCTGATTCCGACGTGTCGAAACCAGCAAGGGGGAAGGAGTAGATGTATACTTGATAGAGTCCATGGCCTTCTTTTGAGTTAGTTTCTTTTTGTCTTTTGAGGTGAGCTACTTTTAATTTTAGGCCGGTTTTGACTTCTTTTAGTGCATATTTTTAACAATGGTGGAAGAGACATCTCGTCATTAGTCAGATATGCATTCATTTGTGTTCAAGGGGATTGTGTTGGTTGAGAATAATTATTTAAAACGTGAGATGAATTTCTTCCTGATTCAATAAATGCTTCCTTAAACGGTCATCTCTAAGCTTATTCTTAAATGATTAGAAATATTTGATAAGAAGAGTACACATAGATATGATGATTCCTTTAAATAGTTAGGTTCCTGCAGGAGAATATATGTATACATTTGGACTTAGTTGACTTAGGTGTTTTCATTTCAACTATTAGAGGGAATAATTGTGACATCTGGGACTTAGTTGACTTTGATGTTACAATTTATATCATCTCTATCGTGTAAGGAGAAATACGGACATCCGAGACTTAATTGACTTTGGTGTTGCGGTTTCGAATTATTTGTGTACTTCGGATATCTGGGCTTTATACATCAAGACTGCTTGATGCGGCTTCCAAGAAACTTTTGAATCTACTCAAGAAAGGATTGCTAAAGGGAAGCTAAGACAACATCAACACAGACATCACCAACCACACAAGCTCAAGTTACATATGTATCTAAATTTGTTTCATACTCGAAGTTTGGAGCAAAGACTTTTGTAACTTGGAAAGAAAGTTGAAGCAACGCTGAAGAGTGCTTGGGAAGTGAAAGATCAGATGACAACATCATTGAAAGAAAAGAAAGAAAGGATAATGAGGAGCTTAGAGAGGTTGTTGGTAGGAGATTGTACGAAGGAGACCTACGACTGAGATAAAGGACCATATGATGTTCTCATCATTCAGGTCAAATCTTCGTATATAATAAACATGTGAATATGTTATGTATGTAGTGTAGACTTTATGGTGATATTAAGGAGTGCTCGAGTACAAAATTTTCAAGAATTTCTTAGTAAATTCAAAAAATTTTAAATTATTGTACTCAGCACTGTCTTAAATACCCTCATAATTTAAGGGGGGCGGGGGGCATTAAAATGTTCCTATAAGTTATTCTGTAACATTTTATCTCGAGACATTCTAATCATATTGATATCCAAATTCAAAGGGATTAACAATTTTGATAAGGGTGAGAAAATATGATTAAAAATGAATCTAACTTGTATCGAAATGTGATCATATAAAATGGACTCAGTACACTCTACACTTAGCATGTACTACGATATCGATGCACATGTTAAGGGGGAGCTTTTAGTGATGATGAAAAACTCTCAAAGTGTAAATCTTTTGATATTTATATCAAATCAAATTTCAGATTGAAATTTTCATTGTTTTTGGATGGGATTGTGAAGAAATACCAAAAGACCGACCATGTAATTAAATTTATGAAGTTATAAGGTGGTAAGACATAGGTATTCAAAATCCCATGATCTAGCCAAGAAACCGGAGGGATCTACCCAGGGATATCCACTAGTTGTGTGGAAGTCTTATGTATGTTAATTGGAGGAGTAAATAGTGAGAATAAGGGGAATAATGATTCCGAACTGAAATGGAGCTAACTGGGAACAAAACCCAACAAAGGTGTTAGTTATGAAGTTCGGTAAGAATTGAAGGGGTTAAGAATGAAAAAAGAAATGTAACGGATAAAGGGTTTCGTAAAGAAGACTGCCCTCAATACACTTTTAGCATAAACTGGGTCAATACCATAACTGTCAGAAACACTAAGGTGTTTGTCTGGACATTGGAAGACTTGTCATGGACTAGTGACGCTATGCACAACCCTTTCTAAGCCACTCAAGGTCTTTCATAGACACTTCTTTCTTTTCACGGATGAATTACACACATTTCTATCGGACTTTCTCACTCCGAGTTAGTTGATATTGAAAATGTGGGCAGTCTGCTACTCAGCCTTTCGTTCACCTAAATATCAAAGTGCACTATGAGTCTAGAGCCAAAATTGATCATCCATAAAATCTCGTTAGGACTCTTGTAAATATTCGCTTGCTTAGTACTACATTGTGAATTACAAGGATATATATTAAGAGTCCTACGCATTATCCTTGTTGCTTTTACGAGAACATCAGAGTGAATTCATTCACAATGAAGATGAAGATCTGCTTGAAGACAACATCAAACAAGCTAATGGTAGTTAACTTGGTGCGTTCTTTATGATCATACTTGTGAAACTGGAAAGAAACGATTGGTGCGATTCTATAGATATAAACTTGTTCTAGGAAATGGGATCAAACGGTGTGTTATAAATATTTAAAATGTTTACACTCTCGTGTGTCACAAAAAACTTTTTTGCAAGTTGACACGATTGATTTTCAAATCAATTTTCTATTTTCAATCGGTGAGATAGTAACTCGTTGGTTCACTCCTTATCTTTGCTGTTGCTTTGGGACGTTTCGATATTGAGAAATGTAGTTTGATGGAATTGTGTTAGAAATGATCTATACTTCAGCTGGAAATTCCTAGTCAAGGTGATTATTCTTAAATTGAATCTACCTGATACAGTTCGTTCCTCACGGATTCGAAGGTTACTCAACCAAACACAGAACGAGATGACCAAGCTATTCATACCCCAACTTTATTGCTAAATGTTTTATTAAGGATACTTTAAGGATGGTGGTGAAGGTACTAATTTCCAGCTGTCTCACAAGATTCCTAACCCATGCTATACACGACCGACAAACATAAAGACATCATGAAAGTCAATAGTACATGTTAAGATTTCTGCTACTCTGATACGTAGTTCTTTCTTGAAGTGACAAGTATTAAGTCAAAGAATTTTTAAAAGATGTTTCTGTAACTATGATATCGAAACGGGTCTTTCTAGAATGTGACAAAGTGGTAAAGTTTTTAAAGAATTTCATGAAAGAGCAACAATTTAAGCTTTCCATTCAACAAATCAGAATTGGTAGTAAGCATGTCGGTCAGAATAGTACATTAACGATCACAAGATGACAAAGTCACAGGTTGGCAAAACATGATTATGCGTTGGTTGGATGATCTCACAGTGCTAGATCCACATCCTCCACTTACAAGTAAAAGATTAAAGGAACAAGATCGAGCCTAAAGTCAAAGATTTACTTCAACATACTCTCACAAGAGAAAGTCAAGTTTACGAGTTGAAGTACCTAATGAGGTAGCTTAGTATGTAGTTTAAATTTTGTAAAATGGAGTGACCTACACTATAGGGGAGATTGATGGAACAAGAAAAGTATACAGTCATATTCCTAAGTTTGTTATAGTCTTTTGCCCGTAGTATTAACTGATGATAAACGCTTGAGTATGATAATATGGCCCAAGGCATTGGAGGCTTTTAGTAAAGCCTATGGCCGGCTAAGTATGTTGTTTATGATACCCTCTCACACTGTCTTGGATGAGGGTTTGGTTGGTAGTTTAAATTTATGTTCACTCACAGATTTATTATCTCTTTCTCTCTCTAGAAACTTTCCAATCTACTTCTCTTTCTAGTTCTTGCATAATATCAAAGATTACTAGTATTCTTCATAATCTTTATAAAATTCATTTTAATCATGGATTGTTCATAAAATCCAGAGACAATCATTTAACATTGTATCGCATCTTACCCATATTAAAATTACTTTAAACATATTTTTGATTATTTATATTAATTTATCAAAATCAAGCCTTTTAAAAATTATTTATCATATCTCTATTATAAATATTATCTAAAAGAAAACTATTTGTTATTCAACCAATTATTATTTTGTTTCTTTTCATATTGTTTTCCAAAATTTATTGTAAACATTGTTTTTCTTAAAAGAGACATTTCTACATGAGTGTTGTATTCATAAAATCATTTCAATATAGTTTTCCCCAAACACCATCAAGATATACTTCAAAAGGTTTTCATAATTCGACATTAATATAAAATATGTTACTCAAACTAAGGACATCGTTTAATACACAAAAGAGATTTGTAAAATTACCGTAAAGACTCTTACAAATATTTTATTGTTTGAAAGCGAAAGAAGTACCATGACCATCATATAGTAAGAAATAACAGTGAAGCGAATCATGCTCAAGTGAATTTCATACGATGTATTACGAACCATAGAAGAACATAAAGACTAATCCGTACTTACGATCAAGAGAAAAACCATAGAAAGCGTCGATACTAACATGCCGTAACATGTTACAAAAACCAAAGGATATAATAAGAACGGAGTCATGATCCTCACTAATATGTTAGAAATAATTAATGCTTAAAAGAAAACTTTGATACTCATACGAGTAGTTAGTACCACGATAGAACTAATGAAACGTACTAATATCCAAAGAAGCAGATCCGAACAACCAATATTCAACAAGATGCCGAATAGAAAAGTTAGATCATCCATACCGTCGTGGTACAAACAAGGGATTCTAAAAAAAAAAAAAAATGAGGGTTATATATATCCGAACGAATAATCGAGCAGACGAACAAACTTCATAATCGTAATAATAGCAATAACGGGTATCTAGGGTATCCTCAAGCGGTAGATAGAAGGGGAAACTTACTAACTTCATAACTATTCATAACACAACCGCACATAGTATAACATCTTACACTACCAACTAACAAGCAAACACCGATCAATGCAATCATGGTCACAAGTCTACGTGTGTGATGCCTTTATAATTATGTTGGCCACCATAATTATAATTGCATCCTTTCACACGTATACTTACTTCCAAGACTACACCTCTCAATGATAACACACATATAAGCACATATACCATATTGCACATCTTAAACCACTCCAATATAACACAGAAAAGGATGCTCCATCAAGGAAATACTTACTTATATAAAGATAAAATCAAAACGACATAAAGGAACGAAAGTCTCGCAACGCCTACAAAATACGAAATATCCGAAAGAAATAATCAATAGCATCGTGACGGGGTAAAAGACGGAATAAACTTATGATGGGCCTCGCTTGGGTTTGACTTTGCCTTCGCAAGAGTCATCCGACTCTGTGGGTCCAGGCCTACTACGAGCATTCGACAAGCGATCAACTGCCCTATCTCCTTTAGTTATAAGAGGCTCCTTCTCAATTAGCTCCTCTTTTGGATCTCTATAGCGCTTAAGTCCAATTAGGAAAATGGTTCCCCAACGAAACTTCTTACGGATAAGGGAGACATAGAAAGTCTCGCAGCGCCTCCAAAATATGAAATATCCACTCCAATATAACACAGAAAGTCTCGCACATCTCAACCCACTCCAATATAACACAGAAAGGATACTCCATCAAAGAAATACTTACTTATATAAAGATAAAATCGAAATGACATAAAGGAACGAAAGTCTCACAGTGCCTCCAAAATACAAAATATCCAAAAGAAATAATCAATAGCATTGTGACGAGGTAAAAGACGGAATAAACTTATGTTGGGCCTCGCTTGGGTTTGACTTTGCCTTCGCAAGAGTCACCCGACTCGAAGGGTCCATGCCTACTACGAGCATTTGACAAGCGATCAACTACCCTATCTCCTTTAGTTCCATAAGAGGCTCCTTCTCAATTGGCTCCTCTTTTGGATCTCTATAGCGCTTAAGTCCAATTAGGAAAATGGTTCCCTAACGAAACTTCTTACGGATAAGGGGAGACATAGCTATAAATAGTAAGGAATTAATATATCTCATATTAGATAATAGTAGACAAAATAGCTAAATAAAAGTTAGACAAAATAAGATAATAAAAGTTATATAATTAGGGGAAAGTATAATAGTTATAATACTAAACACTTAGGTCCTAAAATGCAACTATATGAGGGACTCTTAGGTTATAGTCTAGGCTCGACCACCTACTTCTCTATAACTAAAGGCTCTGATACCAATCTATTTCCATATGTGAAATCCCTTAGATGTTTTCTAGCTTTTGATTCGATATTCGTTTGCTATCCTATTCGATAGTTCATAACCCTTAAAATTCATTTGATATATGTTTTATTCGATCAAGTCACTCTCTGTGGGGAGCACCTGTGTTGTTCAAGAAGAAGGACTGTTCATTTCAAATGTGTATAGACTATCGAGAGTTGGACTAGCTGACCACCAAGAATCTCCCTAGGATCGATGACTTGTTCGACCAGTTACAAGGTTTGCGTTAATTTCTCTAGGATAGATCTTTAATTTGGTTATCATCAGTTGAGAGAGTAAATGAAGAAGATATTCCAAAGACTGCCTTTAGGATGCGGTATGGACATTTTGAGTTACGGTTATGCCTTTTGGATTAACCAATGCACCATCAAGTTTCACGGACTTGATGAACCGGGTATGCAAGCTGTATTTAGACAAGTTCGTCATTGTTTTTGTTGATGATATCTTGATCTACTCAAAGTCTAGGTAGGAACATGAGGTTCATTTGAAGTTGGTGTTGGAGCTACTAAAGAAGGAGAAGTTGTTTGTCAAGTTTTCTAAGTGTGAACTCTGGCTACAAGAAGTTCATTTTCTTGGACACGTGGTTAACAATAATGGAATCCACGTAGACCTTAGTAAGATAGAGGCAGTGAAGAATTGGAAGATACCTAAGATACCATCCGGGATACGATCATTCTTAGGATTGGAAGGTTACTACTGATGTTTCATCGTAAATTTTTCTAAGATTGCTAAACCCCTTACATCACTGACTCAGAAGAATCTGAAGTATGAGTAGGCCAAGGAACAAGAGGAAACTTTTCAAACGTTGAAGGACAATTTATGTAATGCACCAATGTTGTCATTGCTTGATGGACCAGAAGACTTTGTGGTTTACTATGATACGTCAAATCAAGGATTAGGTTGTGTACTCATGCAAAGAGGCCAGGTAATCACCTATGCATCATGACAATTGAAGATCCATAAGAAGAATTATACAACACTGATGTTCTAGTATTGGAGCTGTTGTGTTTGCCCTTGACTTGGACGGAATTACTTTATACAGAATGAAGGAGTGTCAATCTATAAGGATCATAAGAGTTCAATATTCTTAAATACATATTCCAATCAGAAGGTGTTGAATTGCGTCAAAAGGAGGTGGATTAAATTTTTAGTGATATGAGTGTGAGATTCTGTACTCATCTGAAGGAGGCGGAATATAGTGGCTGATGTTTAAGTTGAAAGGAGAGAGTGAAACCAAGACGAGTACGTGCAATGTCCATGATTATTAGTCAAGTGTTAAGGATAAGATATTGGCTGCTCTAGGTGAGATGTCAAAGGTGGAGAACGTGACAGCATAAATGTTGTGTCGGCATGGACAATGATCAGAAATGTAGAAGATGGAGGTATGAATTTTTTTGGGTTCATCTTATAGATGACGTCAGACAATTAATTATGGACGAGGCTCATGCATCGAGGTATTTGTTACATTCAGGAACGGATAAGACGTACTATGACCTTAGAGATATGTATGGTGGCCATGTATGAAGAAGAATATTGCTACGTATGTTAGCAAATGTTTAACTTGTTCTAAGGTGAAGTCTGAGCATCAAAGGCCTTCGGGGTTATTGCAACAACCAGAGATGCCCAAATGGAAGAGGGATAAGATCACCATGGATTTTATCACCAAGTTACCTAAGACGAAGAGTGGGCATGATACGATTTAGGTAATAGTCGATAGACCGACTAAGTCAGCCTATTTTCTGAAAATACGAGAAGATTACAAGATGGAGAAGTTAGCAAGGACTTATATCGATGAGATAGTCGCTCGACACGGAGTTCCCGTGTCGATTATTTCAAATCAAGATGGACGGTTTACATTACATTTCTGACAAACATTACAAAAAGCTTTAGGGATGCGATTGGATATGAGTACAACTTATCATCCTCAAATGGATGGACAAAGTGAGCGTACAATTCAGACTTTGGAGGATATGTTGAGAGTGTGTGTTATTGACTTTGGCGACAGTTGGGATGTCCACCTACCGTTAGCTGAGTTCTCTTATAACAATAGTTATCACTCGAGCATTCGGTGTGCTCTGGTTGAAGCGTTGTATGGAAGGAAATGTAGATCGCCCGTTCTATGGGAAGAGATTGAAGAAAGTAGTTTGATTGGACCTGAGTTGGTACAAGAAACGACTGATAAGGTAGTGTTGTTAAAGGAAAAGCTCAAAGCAGCGAGGGATCATCAAAAGAGCTATGCTAATAATAGGTGCAAGCCGTTAGAGTTTGAGGTTGGAGATCGTGTGTTATTAAAGGTGTCACCTTGGAAAGGCGTGATTCGTTTTGGAAAGAAAGGTAAGTTAGCACCGAGGTATGTGGGACCATTTGAGATCATTAAAGGGATCGGTCCTATGGCCTATTGATTAAGATTGTCTCAATAATTTAGTAGTATATTTGATGTGTTTCAAATTTAAAGTAGTATTGGACGGATGCAAATAAGCACGTGCCTTTGGAAAGAATTAAGGTACACAAAACTCTTTGTTTTGTGGAAGAACCTGTTGAGATTATCGATCGTGAGGTTAAAAGTTTGAAGCCTAGTAGGATTTTGATAGTTAAAGTCTGCTAGAACTCGAAGCGGGGTTATGAGGATTTTATGAAAACTAAGTATCTACACGTACTCATTAAACAAGTTATAGTTGGAAGTACTAATTAAAGTTGGGTACATAGCGTTACTGGTAGACCAAAGTGCACCCTTAAATGTTCTTATGTAGTTTGGTTAATGTTAAATGCAACTATATGAGGGACTCCTAGGTTATAGTCTAGGCTCGACCACCTACTTCTCTATAACCAAAGGCTCTGATACCAATCTGTCACACCCCGCCAAGGCAGAAACACGAAGCGTAACTTCATGGATATCATCACAACATAATGGTGTCAACAATAGAGAATCACTACATGCATAACTAAATATAAAAGACACGATGTGTCATGACAATATCAAAAACAAAGAAACTGCATCTTATATTAATGAAAAAGGGGTCTCATCAATACAAAGACAATGTCTCGCAAACCTATCAAAACTAATAACATTCAAGAATTCATGCAAACAAATACGAGATGAAATCAAATGAGAACTTCCAATGCCAGCCTAATGGTCTCTCTAGCCACTTTTATTAACTTCAACACCTTTATAACGCTCACCTGAAAATGATGCTTAAGAACGTCAACACAACGGTTGGTGAGAGTCATAGGTTTACGGCACACAATTCAAGCTTTAAATCAATTACTGTGATTATAAAACAGAACTTGGCAGGACAGTTAAGCTAACTATTATACAGGCTAACATGTATTAGTCCAAAACAACCATATCTGGGACGGAACGTAATCCATAATCCAAGTCCCGAAGCATGTCTCACAGTCATGGGTAGGAACGTTACCCCCGATCTAAAGACTCATGGTACCGTAGCCACACAATATCATACCCACAAAGTAGGCGTAGCCAATACAATATCATACCCATAAAGTAGGCCTAGCCAATACAATATCATACCCACAAAGTAGGCATAGCCAATACAATATCATACCCACAAAGTAGGCGTAGCCAATACAATATCAACACATAAGCATACAATAGCTACATAAAAGTCCATGCGTCAATTAAACCACATAATCACAACAATTAAAACATTTTAAGACCTTTGCATCATTTCTATCCTAAGAAAACAAAGTAAAAAAATAGGACTATGAAACTCACCTGAATGGTCAAAACGCAACTTCCAATTCCTATCACGCAACTATACATATAAATAAACACGGTTACACGTGACCAAGATAAAAGCTCTAGTCTGTGTAACACACATATGATGGATGTCTAAGGGTTTGTTTAACCATCATGGGTCACCCGACACCATGCACAACCTTAACCACCTTAATCCTTAACTTTCAATTTTTTGAATTATGCCCTAATTTCATCATCACTAAACGAATTTTTATAAATACCAAATAATTTTTATAAATTACCATCTTCTGGAATATGAAATTCCATCATGTTAGGAAGTTACCCTAATTTTTACATGAATTGTTAATTTTTTTACTATGATCTAAAATTCCAACAACAAAAACAGATCAGATCTGACCTTTAAAAAGTTTGACATGATCAGACCATTTTAAACACTTCAAAAAAATCTACAAAAATTCTAAGAAATCATAGACATCATGAACTTACTACAGTAGAAAGGGCATCAACTAAAAACACGTTTTGATATGGTTTTTGACTCTAAAGTCACAACACAGATTCTGACCCGAAAACTATGATTGGACAACAAATCTTGTAAAATACTTTTGACCAACTTTTACTTACTGAACAATTATGAGGCCAATTTTGTTGGAACGTAGACTCTCTGAATTTAATTTTAGGCTCAAGAAAATCGATAATTTCTATTTTTATTTCCAAGTTAAGAGTTTTACAAGATGACCTTTCAAAACTGCCAGCTTTTTAATTCTGAATTTACAACCCTAAAACCCTAATTACACATACTTAACACTACTAATCACCCCAAAAACGATTTTTAAAGATCAAAACCCTTATTTTACAGATCTTACATAAACCCTAATCCATCATTAAAATTGTTACATGAATAATTAAAGAGGATTAAAACAATTAGGGTTTAATAACATACCTAAAACCTTGATCTTGATTCACAAATCACCAACTAGGTTCTTGATAAAAAAATCTTTTTTTTCTTCTTCTTGATGTTCGGCTGATCAAAACAAAAGCGAGGGGGTAGGGGTTTTGTATTTATAGACTTGGGAAAAAAATATAGATAATTACCTAATTAGAGTTATACTTGGAATAAAATTGGGTTTCCTTTTTTCCTTCTTTTCCCAAAACCGGCCGAACAAACACCCCTCTCTATATTTTTTTAATTATTATTATTTACATAATTACCCTCTAATTTTGATATTTTTATAAAAACCTTTATTTATTTATAAACCCTTTTAAAATAAAACTAGTTTTTTTAAATGACTATAAAATAAATTTCATTTCTAATTTTATTTTACTAACTTAATAAAACTAAGTTCTAACTAACTAAATTACTAGACCTAAATCTTACTCCTACAAATCATTAATACTTAAATACGTACATACATAATACTTACACAAAATAATACATACACACATAAAATTATACCACCATTTTATATACATCACACACAAAAAATTATACAAACCATATTTCAATTGTCACTAAACATGGTAGAACTAAAAAATGAAGATACTATAAACAACCATAAACTCAATCACAATGAGACAATCGAACTCATTCATAGATTGGTAGCCAAAAACTCATATGAAGCATGCACATAAACACACTACTTTGATCAATAGTACATAATGATGTTCAAGTCAATACTAATGGTTTGACTAACCTGCTCAAAGCACAGTTGTCACAACACACCCATCATAACGTCTAATAAATCATGCAAACATCTCACATACTCAGTAGGAGAGCAACTCAAGACACACTCGCGAGAGAAAGGCCCTACCAAGAACCTAAGACGACCAAAGATCTACTGAGGTATATCCATCTTCTTGTTCTTAATTTCTGAGTCAGCGTCTACAAGAACAACCAATCAGTAGCATCAAGGTTGAACATTTTGAGAGTATAGAAATTTATGTGCTTCCTTATTTTGTAGATAGATCTATACCTCAATTTTTTTTACCTCTCTTCAAAAAAAGGAGATCCCTTGATGTATGAATCAGTCCTACAAAGATGACAATATATATGTATATCTTTCAACCCACTATCAAATGCAATGCTTGGAAAATAAATACTGTGTGTACAAATACTAAAAGAGAAAAATATACTCTCATGACGCATATTAATTGCCAAATTTACATCAGAACCTTAGTTCCACTTATGGTACTTGAGAACCAATAATTTCTTAGAGACATGTACAAAAGCAATATAACATGCGTCCAAATCATTTTTTAACCATATAAGCATTCGTTCAATTTGATCAAATAGAGTTCTTAAGAACTTTATTAATTGCTTCTAGAAGTTGAAGTTGCTAAAAATGCTTGAGGCATTATAGATCCTTCATGAAATATAAGAGCTCTAATAAACCCCATTTAGGCGAAAATAAATACATCTATATATCTTATCTCATAAAATATCAATAAGATATTTACATCCACCTCAAGACAAAATGTCTCTTAGAGCACCGGGTACCCTCAATCCATGGCTTAAGCCATGGCACCAAAAAGTGCTGCTACGTCAGCAAAAGTGCTATGGCACCAGAATTGCTATGGCACCACATTCAAGTGCCTCCCTCGTTGGCTCAAGCCACAGCGAAATTTTTTTATTTTTAAATAACAAATGCAAGCTAAAAAAAAGAATTAAAAAATCTTATGTAAACAAGAAAACATTGCTCAGTTACTTTTTGTCATACCCACGTGACTCTAGTCAACTACCAAACAAAAGAAAAAAAAAGTTGTCTCTTTTTCATCTTCTTCAACAAATATAACTTCATCTTCTTCAATGGTGTCTTCATCATTTTCACACAGACTTGTTGAGAAGGCAAACACAAAGCCATAAAAACACACACATAAGCACAAAACAAAAAAAACAAAAAAACTCTATGGCGTTGGCTGGTCACCACGTCGCGAGGGCCGATGGCGGCAGCCGTGGTGTCGTTGGCGCGAAGATCGGTTCGGCTGGTGGGATGGTGCAGGCCTAACAGCCATGCGTACCTCTCGCTCTTAGAGGGAGAGGTACTCATGAGCCATAGGCTCGCGCCGAGCTAACAGCCAAAAAAAACTTCGCGTCATCGACACCGTGGCTGGCGCCATCGTGCCTCGCGCCGTGGCCACCAGCCAGCGCCAAAGTAATTTTTTTTGAATTTGAACGTTAGGCAACGGTTGAATTTTTGGGTTTTGAATTTTTTGACCCTTTTTTTGTAATAAATACCCAATTTTTACCCCTTAAAAATCCTATAAATACCACCTTATTCTATCATATTTTACATACTCTTCCAATATTATTTATAACACACAATTATCTACTTCTCTTATTTTTTTTGCTTCCAAAATGAATCCCAACACTCCATGGATAACCTGTATGCTCAACGACCCCCAAAACCAAATTTCGGGCTCTTCTTCGGCTAATCCCAACCTTAACTTTCCCAACTATCCCGATCAACAAATTCTCTTTCAACAGTGGTAACTAAAACAACAAATGTTTCATACCAATATTTCTCAACAACAATCTGGTAATTCCCAACAACAATCCAAAGCCGAAACATGGAAGATGAAACCGTCATCGGGTTACAACAAAGAACCTGAGCTATTTGGAGACGAAGAGTTTCCTCGTCCGGCCGGCCTACATAGGATTGCAAAGAGCCAACTTTCTTCAAACTCTACCACAAGTTTCGGTTCAAATCTGCAAATGTTTCAAGAAATGATTCAACAACAATACGAGCTAGACCGGAAGGAAAAAATAGAGCGTATCGACCGCGAGGTGAACTCTCGAGTCGAGTTAAACTATTCAAAGAAGGTTGCTTAGGACTTGAAAGTCCTACAAATATCGACGGATGGGATGAATCCGATTGATGCGACTATTATCAACGCCCAAAAAGACCGAATTCGTGTTTTATATCCTCCAAATAACTAATTTAGTTATGTTTTTTATTTCGTTATGTTTTTTTATTTTAATGTAATGTCTTTTTTAATATTTTATTGTAATGTTTTTACTTTTCTAATGAAGTTTATTTATGTTAAATAATTGTGTATTTGTTATTTTTTTTTTAAACTATAGCTTGAGCCAACGAGGGAGGCACTTGAATGTGGTGTCATAGCAATTCTGGTGTCATAGCACTTTTGCTGACGTGGCAGCACTTTTTGGTGCTATGGCTTGAGCCATAGCTCATGGGTACCTGGTGCTTTTAGTAATCAACTTAATGTTTTTGTGAATTTTTTTCCTTCACTATTCATGTATTAAAGCACATAACTTTAGAGCTCTTATTTCGGTTTCGCACAAAAATCGATGTATATCCAATAGATATTACACATTGATGTTTATGAACTTCATGTTCTAATACTTTTAGTATTTGCAAGATACTATGTTTTTTTTATGTTGGCCAATCATTTCGTTGAGCGCATATTTGGATATTAATTGATTTCTGATCCTCATCATGCATAATAGCATGCAATAGATTGTATGTAGACAAATTTATCGACGTCGTTTTGTTTCCGATTCCATATGATTTTAGACATGCTAGAATTATTGAGATCTCATTAGCTACCTGAGGTTAACCTTGATGTCTAGTGTCTCTTTATGAGACTATTATGGGGTCTTTTATACCTCAAACAACCATCTTGTTTTCATGCTTCATATTTTTTATCAAGAATTATATTTGGAATCGATTAGTCTGCCATGCTTGAGGCATGCCATAATTAAATAATGTCCTTGAGGGACAACATATAATGGGAGCATGAGTAGCTGAAATTTTATTTTTGGCTAATGTTTATGTATGGCTATTAGATTATTCATTAAAGAATAAATTCATAAAATTTCTTTCGATGATCAATAGAATAATAGAATATGATAATTCATTCTGAAATTGCAGCTACTTTTCTCACCCTGAAGGAATTATCCTTCTTCTATATCCCGTATATATGCATTTAGGTGGAGTAATTTAATTATATAATGCACAAAAAAAACTGAAACGGGATATGTTTGGTTTATAACCAAAAACCATTTATAAGAAGGAGGATTTATAATAACATGTTAGCATAATGCTAATTTTTGTTGTTGTGTATATTATAGTATGACCCCATACAACAACACATAGCTTTTCTCTCAATATCATTGAAAATTTAAAAGTAATTCATCGGATATTAATGATGAAATACTTACTCTAGCATGTTAGGCTCGCATTGAGCTATTAATCATGCAAACTTGATGTTGCGATTTGATGACCATTTAGATGATGCATCAATTTTAAAACTCTAAATGGTTCATACAATGGATTTGTATGCCTACATGTATCCACTTGTTTTCTTTCAAGAAAACTGAGGGATTGAGTCCCCAATCTAGTTGATAGATGAATAATCAACTTCTTTTGAGAGATAACAACATTAAATTGAAGAATCTTATTCTTTCATAGTTTTTGCATCATTAATGACTCGGGATGGTGTAACCGGTCATGCCAAAAAAAATTATAATTATTGCTCATAAACTTATGTTATGGCTAGTGATTATCTTGCACTAATATATGTATAATGCATGTCGATGAAGATATAAAAGAATATAATGCATCCTTAATTTTGAACTTCATTCCTAATGACAATTTCTGTATTTTCTTTTACGTAGCAAAATGTGTTAGCGTAGACTCTTGCATCTATGAATATAGTGTGTAATATCTTTGACACACTTGTACTTTGCATATATCACATTGCATTTTTGCATAAATAGCATTTTTGTTTGCTCCTTATTTTATTTTGCCACTACTAGTGGTTTGTCATTGTCATACAACCTCGACCATATCCTTTACCATGATAAATGATCTTCAAATATTTATCATTACATTATCACATTCACATGAAGGACTGAGGATCTTATATTGATCTTTTTATCTCATTCACTTGAGGGAATGAACATCTTATGTTGATCATTTTATTATATTCACTTGAAAGAATGAAGATCTATATGCTGATCACTATACTATCACATTTTTAGAGGAAGAATATATCCTATGCAAAAATACAATAAACAATTTATGTTTTTTCTTCTTTTCTTTTTAATAATAAAATGTTAGGTTCTAATTTAAAAAATAAAATGACTATAATAATAACTTAACATCAAACACCAAAAACTAGTATAACATAAGTTTATGTTACATCTTATTAATGCATGTAAAAAGAGTCAATAACTTCTTTGAAAAGATATGAGACGTCATTATATGCGAATTCTTTAACTCTTTATTGTGATATAATCAATTATATGAACAAAAAAAATATATACGTAAATAAGTTTTGAAAAAATATAATTTTCAAATACTTTAAATCATGGTTTTCAAGATTCAAAAACACATATACGGATATACCTGGTAGTTGTTTGGCCCAAGCATGAGACAATGGTGAATTGGGGATACACATTAATTTCCCTTTATACTCGATGTTCCTGTGATCAATACTATGCTCTCAAAAGATAAACGTTTTTGTTAAAAATTTGTTGTGCTATAAGTATATACATGATTCTAATCAAAACTTGTAGAACATGCATTAGTTAATCCATTTACATAAAAAATTTAGTTAAATGAACACAACATAATTTTTTTGAATAGTTAATGTAGTGCAGATCATAGTTAATTGAATAGTTACGGTACCCTTAATAAATGGACTATAATACAATAACATTGGTCATTTGTAAGGTTATAAGGGCCGTTTGATATGGAGGTATAAAGGGGTTTAGATTGATAGAAAGGCAAAATAAATTGTCTGGTGTCCTAATTTTAGAATCAAGTAATGAAATCAAAACAAAAAAGATTCCACAATAAATCGGTACCTTTCACTTGATTCTTTTGACAAAGCCACTGACCCAACAATTTCAACCACATGTTTTGTAGTATACATATATTTCTCTTTTTTTTTAATAATACTTTTAAACTCAATTTTAACCTATAATTTATATATAATAATTATAATATTATATATTTTCTCTCTCCTCTTTTATTTCATATCATTCCTAAATCTAAGTCCGATACTAAATCCGCTTTGTCTGGATGAAGAACACGGTAAAGCAGAGGAAGAAGATGTTACTGAATCTCCCAAAGGTGCCAAGGCTACTAAATCCAAGACAGCTAAGCAGACCAAGCCCTCAGCACCTAAAGCATCTAAAGTCACAACACCACCCAAACCAACACCAACAACAACTGAACCCTCCAAGAAAGACCAAAGTAAAAAATGTAAACTGGTCAAGGAGACATCTGATGCACCATCTCCCGCAAAACGATCTAAAGCTGGTAAGGTGTCAAAGCAGCGAAAGCCAAAGAGCCCTCTGCAGCTGGTTGATGAGTTTGTTGACGAAGGTGTTCCAGAACAGGAACATGTCTATGGTGATGAAGAAGCAAACATTCAATGGGTCATGGAACTAAGCATTAAGGAACAAGCAGAACATACTCAGGAACAGTTCGTCCGGTGGTTATAAGGGAACCTGACTCTGGGAGAATTCAACCGCTTCCTGATGTACATGAAAAGGGAAAAGAGAAGGTCAGCGATGAACAAGTAGCTCTTGATCTTCTCACCCTTCAGACACCAAAGAAAAAGAGCCCCGCTAAACAATATATCTTCCAAAGGTGCACACCTACCACAACTGAATCCTCTGGTCATGCTGAATCTCCTGCGAAACTGGGTCTGACTAACAGTGAGACGGAATCTGATGAGGAAGTGTCTCCTAAGATTAATGTTGGAACTCAAGATGAAGGCCAAGCTATACTAAACCCTGGTGACCAAGATGAAGGCCAGGCTGGACCAAACCATGGTATACAAGATAAAGGTCAGGCTGGATCAAACCCTGGTGATGCTGCAGAGTCCCAACCTCAGTCAAGTCATGCTGTTCATGCTGGACCAAACCTTGAACACATGGACTTCGAGGTCACTAATGCTTCAACTCAACAAAACCCTGAGCAAATGGATGAAGAGTTTACTACAACGGCTTACCCAAGTGTTCAGGAAAACCTCAAACTCCCAACTAAATATCAAGTGAGACTTGAAGAACCTGCAAGCTCCGCTAGAACCCTGTCTTCTCTACAAAATCTTGACAAGGAACTCAGCTTCACCAATCAATTCCTAGTGAAGAAATCTCAGGAAGACGAATGATATGTGCTTAATTACACATATCTTTTACCTTCAAAAATGAGCTTAAATGACCAAAAACAGACAAAAACTGCCAA
>BQNB010017926.1:44646-69100 GCA_026074375.1 Tanacetum coccineum
CCCCAACATGTATAACTTAAGCTCCAAAGCTTATAAACAAAATTCCTTAGCTCGTGTACCCCTTAAAGTCTTAGAATCCTTGCTGTGTAAAATATGGCATCGGGTTTGTGTTATGTTTTCTCGGTTTAAGGTGTACCGAAATAATGAGATGGAAATAAAAGTATTCTCGATTTAGAGAGTGTTTATGAGTTGTAGGAGAGGGTTAAGTGTTATCATGAGGGTGTTTATATAGGCTCATGAGCTAGTTAGCTTTCCTAGTTCTATCCTAAACCAATTTTGAGCCCTATATAGTGGTTTTGTAGGTTTTAGTTAACTACACATTGTATTATGTTAAACCACTAAGTACAAGTTTTAATTAGAGGATTTTGGTACAAGATTTGCTAAGATATTGAAAATCCTATGATTTGTGTGTGTGTGTGTGTTTAACCGCGGCATAGGCAAGAACAAAGACCAAATGGGTTATTACCCATTGTGTAATTGTTAGCTAAGGGACCATTAGGACAAGTATTAATTAGCCAAGAGATGTACTAGTACTTTGGAGATCATTAGGAAGATTTCCTAATTGTTTTGGACCCCTAACCGGCCCCTAGTGGGTTATGTACACAAAATTTATTAAATTTTTGTGTTAAGGTTTTAAAAGTGGGTATTGGTTTGAGTCTAGGTAAGTCTAGGTATTTCCGGGGTGCGTCCGAATGTATTTTATTGCGAAACGTAACCCTTTTACGTGACCAATAAAAATAAAACACGCAAAGTTTATAATTATCTTTTTAATAATTATATATTACTTAGTTGATGTAAACCTTAATTTATTTGATGACCGTTTACATTAAATGATTATTTCTAGTCTACGCGATTTAGCTTAAAAGTAAATATTAAAAGTAAACGCGTATCGGACTAAAATAAATAGTGACGAATAATAGGAGTCGTAAAATGACCTGAAATTGAGAAATGTTACAGTCTCCACCCGTTAGAAGAGCTTTGTCCTCAAAGCTTAAGACCTTGTAGTGGATGACGAAACCCGGTTTGTGAAAAGCTGTGGGTATTTCTGTTTGAACGAATCTTCACGTTCCCAAGTGAACTCAGGACCTCTCCTAGAGTTCCAGCGAACCTTAACCAATGGTATCCGGCTTCGCTTCAATCGTTTGATCTCCCGTTCCATGATTTCAACGGGCTCTTCCACAAACTGGAGCTTATCGTCAACGTGAATTCCTTCTAACGGCATGATTAATGGTTCGTCAGCGTAACATTTCTTTAGATTAGACACATGGAAAGTATGATGAACTCTACTCAACTCTTGGGGAAGTTCCAGCTTGTAGGCAACTTTCCCAACTTTGGCTAGCACCTTTAAAGGTCTGACGTATCTCGGATTTAGCTTGCCCCGCCTACTAAATTGTACAACCCCTTTCTATGGTGAGACCTTGAGCATAAACCTATCCCTAACCTCGAACTCCATCAGCTTTCGCTTCCGATCAGCGTAGCTCTTTTGTCGATCCTGAGCAGCTTGCATCCTTTGCTTTGTCAGATGATCTTTTCCGTTGTTTCTTGGATTAATTCTGGACCAGTCAGTTGGGCTTCTCCAACTTCAGCCTAGCACACCGGTGATCGACATTTTCGACCACACAGTGCCTCCTAAGGTGCGGCCTTTATGCTAGCGTGATAACTATTGTTGTATGAAAACTCGGCCAATGGCAAATGTTTAACCCAACCTTTGCCAAAATCGATCACACAAGCACGTAGCACGTCCTCGAGAGTCTAAATAGTCCTCGCGCTCTGGCCGTCAGTTTTTGGATGATACGCAGTGCTCATGCTTATATCTGTACCCAAAGCTTTCTGAAATGATTTCCAGAAATTGGATGTGAATCTCCCATCACGATCACAGATAATTGAGGCAGGTATCCCGTGTCTTGCTACTATCCTGTTTAAGTATAACCTTTTCAACTTATCCAATGGATCATTCTCTCTTATTGGCAAGAAATGAGCGGATTTTATAAGTCGATCCATAATCACCCAGATGGTGTCAAAACCTTGTGATAACTTAGGAAGTTTGGTGATAAAATCCATGGTGATATTATCCTACTTCCACTCGGGTATTTCTGGTTGTACTAATAGTCCTGACGGTCTTTGGTGTTCGGCCTTGACCCTCGCACATGTTAAGCACTTGCTAATATACGTGGCGATGTCAGCCTTCATGTTCGGCCACCAATATAATTTCTTCACATCTTGGTACATCTTTTCAAAATCGGGATGGATAGAATATTTCGACTTGTGGGATTCATGCATAATCACAGATCTTAAGTCTCCATAGCAAGATAACCAACTCCTGCCATGTAAACATAGTGTTCCATCGGCACGTGGTTCCAATCTTTCCTTGGGTATATCCCTTCTGATTATACCGCCTACGTCTTCTTTCACGAGATTCTCTGGTTTTTGGGCTTCGATTTGAGCTTCTAATATTCATTTAGGAAGATCCAAGCCAATTGTCATAACTAAGGCTCGAACCCGCAATGGCTCAATTCCTTCCTTACGGCTCAACGCATCGGCCACTACGTTTGCCTTTTGATCGAGAATGTGTTGTAGACTTTTATGGTCGGTGAATACTGTTCATCTGGTTCCATATAGATAGTCTTCTCAATATCATTTAGGCATACACTTACAGACCAAGTTCTATATCATGAGTGGTGTAGTTCTTTCTATTTTTGTATTCTTTTTGTTGTCAGAAAAAAAACAAACAGCCCCCAAATGTTAGGGGGGGGGGGGGCAATACATTCTCTCTCTACATCAACACAGTGCCTAAGCCATTGTGTGAAGCATTACAATAGACCACAAAGTCTTCATTTCCTTCAGGTAAAGCCAGAATTGGCACACTGCACAACTTCTGCTTTATTAACTGAAAAGCGTTTTCTTCCTTTTCACCCCAATGAAATTTGATTCCTTTCTGATTAAATTTCGTCATTGATTTTGCAATCTTTGAGAATCCCTCGATGAATCTTCGGTAGTATCCAGCAAGTCCTAAGAATTGGCGGATCTCCGTTGGTGACCTAGGAGATGCCAAATCTTTGATAGATTCAATTTTGGCTGGATCTACATGTATGCCTCTGCTATCAATGATGTGACCGAGGAATTGTACATTCGGAATCCAAAACTCGCATTTTAAAAACTTTAACATACAATGCCTACTTCTTAAGCAATTCCAAAATGCCTTAGGTTCTTCGTGCTCTTTCTCGTCCTTAGAATAATCAGTAATGTCATCAATGAAGACAATTACGAAACTTATCTAAGTAGGCTTGCAAACTGGTTCATGAGGTCTTTATGATTACCGCAGGGGCGTTTTGTCAGGTCTGATGGCATATCCTGGACTCGTAATGGCCTTACCGAGTTACGGAATGCCGTCTTTGGAATGCTTGCTATCGTACTTAAGCTGGTGATTATCATGATCTCAGATCTATCTGTGGAATAAATACTGGGATCCTTGGAGTTGATCAAATAAATCGTCGATCCTCGGGAGTGGATAACGATTCTTTCATCCATTTCAGTTTATTATCACGGTAGTCGTATGCACTTCCTGACTGACCCATCCTCTTTGAGAAACATGACCGGGGATCCCCTAAGTAAGGAAATAGCCTTTTGATTCCTTTGTCGGAAAGCTCTTGTAATTGTTCTGATAATTCTTCATTTCGGACGGAGCCAATCGATATGGTGCTCGAGCTACGGGGTGAGGGCCTGGAATTAAGTCGATTTGGGATTCCACTGGTCGTGCCCGAAGGAAGACCTGGCAAGTCCTCGGGGAAATACTCAGATAAATCTCGAAACGAGTGGTTCGTCATTTATTTGTTGTCTTCCGGTTTGTCTCATCTTTCTTGGCGGATAACTTGTGCTAAAATGTCCCTCGGCATCTTTTGCCATGTTGACTCTTGAGCTTTTGAACATGAGATAACTATCAACGAGCATTCTCTCCCGTTGTACACTTCTCGTGCCACAAATAGTCAAAGTTTCTTTCCCTTATGGGAACTTGACAGTTTCTCAGCCCACACGATCACGGCGTGACATCTTCTTAATCATGGTCCATACGACAATGACATCGAAACTACCCAGTTACTTACGGGTATTAGATCTTCATGTTGAAATGGATGGTCTAAAGAAATTTAAAGTTGCAACCTCGTATAATAGTGTCTTTCACAACTAATTTAATCTGCTAATTCGACATTTAACAATTGACATCATAACAATTTTCTAATAGAGTTGGGGCGATGTTAATCAAGGAACTAAATGCAGTGGATATAAAGCTTCTATCGGCACCAGTGTTGAATAAGATAGATGCATAGTTGTTATTTAAGAGGAATGTACCCGTGACGACATTGGCATCAGGGTTTCCCGATGCATTTCCTCTCTTTTCTGCATTCCCAACTGCATAAACCCAGCCTTGTGCATTCCCATTTCCTCCATCTTTATTCTTCAGCTTAGGACAATCTCTTTTGAAATGCCCTGTTGCTCCACACTCAAAACAACCATTTCCTTTGTGGGCTGCCGCATTGCCCTTCTGAGTATTAGCAACATTTGTGTTACCAGTACTCTTGTAATCGCCAGCAAAGTGCCCTACTTTGTTACACTTGTGGCACCTCTGTGTACACAGGCCATTGTGGTAAAGATGGCCCTTTGTGCATTTGGGCAGAGATCCCCCATAAGGCTTCCTTTTGCCTGTCCTCATATTATAGACCTTGGCGACATTCTGCCTCTTGAAGGGTTGCTGCTGGTGACCATGGTTGTTTCTGGATGAATCATCAGCCTTCTTTTTGTTGTCAGACTGCCTTTCTGCGTAAGTGCGGAGTTTCTGATCCATAAAGTCATTGGCCAACTTAATAGTCTCATCCAACGTCTTGGGTTTGGCAGACTTGACGTTCCCATAAATGTTGTCAGGAAGTCCACTTATGTACTTGTCAACCTTCTCAGTTTCGGTGGCAACAAACTTGGTACATATCAGGGTTAGTTCTTGGAAATGTTTAGTGTATGCTGGAACATCGTTCCCCTTGACCTTTAGGTTCCACATCTCAATTTCTAATTTCTTGATTTCACCCTGTGGACAATACTTACTTGTCAATCATCGTTTTCTTTGTGTACTTCCCAAGTCTGCCTATGCTCAGGACCTACGGTTCTTATCTGACCCATTTCCACCAACTCAAAGCTCACTACCAGATGTGCAGGTGGCAACTTTAATTGATTCTCAGTGCACATCCCACGATATGAAAACTGACCCTCGTCTCAAATCCACCGAGTCAAACCGACACGCCTTCAGCACCTGAATGTTCAAAGGTTGAACTTCATGAAGTCAGAGTAAAAACAAGGGCGCGGGCAGTTTGCACGTATATTCGGTTATCCTCGTGCGAATGTGGCTTCATCTCCATTGTGGAGTTTCGCAAAAGGGAGCTTGGTCATTCATGCTTGGATGGATTATAGAGTCTTGTTGTTTGGTTTGGTGTTGTAACTGGGTATTCGGTTCCTTTCTGTCGTAGGTTGCCATGATTTGTTAGATCACAAAAGACAAAAACATGAGGTTATTGAACAGCAATTTTAATAATGTATAGTGGAGTTATGCATAACGTTGATTGGTATTTTGGTGTACTTACATATCCATTTCATTCATAACTTTGAAAATTTTACATGAAATAGTTGTCTGAGTACACATAATACAATACAAAAGATCTAAGGCTATGTTAGCGAGGAAAACCCCTAATACTTAACATGCCTGTACAATGACCTGGCAAGATAAAATAACATAAATCACTAGATGTGGCTGTCAGCATCCCCAAAAGCATCCTGGTGATCTGGAATCCTTGCCTCTGGTCTTGGCTGTCTAGCTCTCCTCTGCTGCTTTCGCAATGATAACAACTCGGCCTGCATGTCGCTCATCTCTCGCCTCATGTCTCTAATGACTCAGAGAGTCTCTACCATCTGTGCATGACGTCTACGGTTAGTCTCTCGAAGCGCTGCTAACTCGGCCTACTGCATCTGAAAGCGAGTCTCATGTACCTGATGCTGTGTCTGAATGAGAGTACCCTGCAGCTGTAGTTGTGTCTGGTATGCTTGGAGATGGGTCTCGTGTGCATACACATGATCACGATGGGTCTAAAGCTCCTGATGAGTCGCCTGACTCAATCCTATCGAGTAAGCCCAAGCCTCTCGGGAAGCATAGGCCTCCTCCTCCATCATCTATACTGTCTCCTAGAGAGTCATCCTATCCCTTATAAGTAAATCGACCCGCTGCAAGTCCATATCGACTCGCTGTGATATACGAGACTTACTATCCTGAGCATCCTCAAGTAAAGCATACAAGTCCTGTGTATCATGCTCATGGAGCTCAGCTTGCTCTGTGACCATAGTATTGACCTCTCCTAAGGTCACTGGTGCTATCTCAGGCACTGCCTCTGCTGGATCTACCCAAGTATCCCTAATACCATACCCAACATCTCTAATCCCCTGTCGTCTCTCCTCAGCATCTACCGTGCTAAATCCATTTATCTATCCCCGACCTCTGAGTAGTCTAGCAGTAGAAACTTTCCCCCCCCACCCCACGACCTCGTATCTTTATGCTAGGGTGGACAAATACAACCTCTTGCGGGGTGGCTGCTCAGACTCGAGAATATCATCCCTACGGTCAACAAGTGGTGGTATGTATAGAGATGGTGGTAGTGGAGGTGATGGTAATGCGGCAGTAACTGCATCAATAAGGGCCTGAGTGGATGCTATCCTGAGTGTCTGGATTTGGGTTGGACACCCAGATGATGGTAGTAATGGTGATGGCACATGTGGTGGTGATGAATGTGCAGGTGGGCTGTGCCATAGCAAGGCGCTCTCTTGCTGAGGGTGGTGATAGTTGAGATAGGTGGTCATTGGTGAATGAGTAGTCATGGCCAGAAAGTCTTTTTTCAACTATGCTCTAGTAGACGGATAATGGAAGTATGAGGCGACGGTAATACTATCCCCTATTAGTAAATGTCAGTAGAGGGTGGTGGTATAACAGGCTATGTTCCCTTAGGTGGGAAAATAGCCTCATCAGCAGGTACAACAACAGCAGAGTCGGCTGGAGCTAAGTGCTTCTCCTCTTCCTCCTCCTCGTCCTCATCATCCTCATCCTCATCATCAGCGTCATCCCCAGATGAATCACCGTCATCATCATCTCCATCATCTTCCCCGTCCATAGGATTGTCGACCGGACCATCCTCTATCTCATCATCCTCGTACTCCTCTGGATCCTCCTCGGGATCCGACTCAGTTCATATCCGGGTGACTCAGCAGTAGGTGAATCAACAGGAGGTAATGGCTGCTCCTCAGCTGGAAACTCATGCTCATCGTCCAAAGGTATATACTCAGGGTATATAGGCTCTGGCACGTAGTCAGGATCATGTGCATGTACGAACATAGGCTCATGCTCATCCTCGTCCTGAGGAACTGGCGGTGTCTGTGGATCCTCTAGGCCTGGTATGTAATCCGGTGATGGTGAGGCTACTGGCTGCATCAGGAGTCCGTCGTATCCTAATACGATGACCCATGGGATGCCTCTCTCAGATATCTCCTCATCATCGGCTCCCCAGAAGGCTCTGCCAGGCTCAGAGTCGGTGTAAACGAAAGTGTAGGTAAACGCAGAGATGTCGTTTAGAAGAAATTGACTACATGCAAAAAGCAAAAAATAACCACTATATATAGTATTACATTATAGGAAAGATCTCGGTATGGATATGTCTATAGCTTTAATTATAGGGTCTTATAGTAATATACGTAATATCATCTCTTCATACAAGTTTCAATCAATCATGTATGCACTTAGTAACTACTAATGCTAAAACAATGCATGTCATGTAAGCATATATTTGGACTGCTAAACTCAAGTAGTATGTATGTCCCACTAAACAAATCCATTTGTTGAAAAATCAGTGTTTGAAAAAGGTCTATAGTCCAGACAAAATCCTTTTGGACCTAGGTTCTCTAATAACCTGGGCTTCTGATACCACAATCTTGTAACACCTCCAAAATTCTCGGGATAGCGATGCGGAATGTTGAAGAAGGTCATCAACCTTACTCTTGCATTTTCAGTGAGCGTGGAATTGAACATATGGCACCACATTGGCATTGCCCAGCGTTCCGTCTTAGCGGCCGCCTGAAAGATTTTTAAGTGATCTTCTGGGTCTTCACTTCCGTCGTATGTCTTGATGTGACTAGGCATTCGGGTTTTTAGGAAATCAAAGTAACGAATCCGAGGAGTGAAAGGATCTGTTTCTTCACATACCCATGGTTGGGATAGGTCGTCCTCAACACTCGACTTTTGCCTCTTTGGTTTTGACTTCCAATGTCCTCCTACACTACATTCACTTTCTGACAGCGCTTCCGTTTTTCATGAGGGTGCTCTTTTGTTATGATGTTTCTCAAAAGTAAATTCTATTTCTCTGGAGCGAGGGCTCTGGTAGCAGCTTTTAGTGTCTATGTGGCTGCCGTGGTATGGGCGACGCCTTGAATCTCTCGAGTGTGCGGACACACTCTTCTCCTTTTCTCCGAGCATGTGGAATACACCATTCTCCAGCCTTTTGAACATCGTTTTTCTTTTCAGGCCACTTTCCCTTGGTGACTCAGAATGGCCGCGCCTTGGTTCAGGGCTTCCGGACACACTGCGAGCATGCCTAGGCCCGAGCCTTTCCTTGAGGTCCCTTCTTCTGCTCAGTGTTCTTGACTCAGAATGTTGTGAGGCCTTTTCAAAGTTAAGACGAGCTTTTACTGCCTTGAGCTTTTCCTACTGCACCTTCTCTTGCTGCATCTTTTCAGCTATGATAGGTAGAGTCTGATGGTAATTCTTGTCACGGTATTCTCACAGGGATTCATCGGACATAGGCCTGCCCAAGTCCTGCGGAACTTGTGTTAGGATCAAAAATATGATGTCTATATGAAAATTACACTAGTTTTAGTTTAAGTTAAAACACAAGGACTAAAAGTGTATTTAGTCCAAAGTGTCCTTGTGTTTTACCTATAAATACTCCCCTCTAATCAACATTAAAGGGTGAAGCTCACATTTGTAATTTCCCTTTCATTTTTCCTTTTAATAAAACTTGAAAATTAAATAAAGCTCTCTCCTCTCTATTATGGCTTTTTCATTTTTTGAGCTTCCCCGACCTCCCAAGATCGTGAATCGAGAAACCTCACAAGTGGTATTAGAGCTGCACAGTCGATTCGTGATGTTTTTGAGCTTATTCGGTTCAGCTGATTCGGCTTATTTCTGCTTATTTTGAGTGCTGATTCGCTACAACAGCTTATTCGGTGATTTTTTTTCAGCAAATTCAGATCAGATGTGGTTTACAAATTCAGTCCAGATTTATTCCAAATTCAGTGCTGCAGCTTATTATTTAGTCAGTTTTGGTGTTTACTGATTTTTATGCTTATTCTAATGTATCAGCTTATTTCTTGAGCTTATTTTTGTTATGTTTGATTTTATAGAGTTTTGTTGCTTACGGTTTTATCGTAAGAACAAACTCGGAGAGATTCGAGAATAAAATATGTTTTAACTGCTGATTTGATTAAACTCGGAACTGGTCAAATGTGATAGATCTGGTCAAATTCAATATTTGACTAGTGAAACAATCAAACTCGAAGGTCAAAGTCAAACTCAGTGATATAACTGTTTCTCCCGAGTTTCAGATTTATAGTTTTCGAAAATGGGTTCCAAAGTTGTTTTTATCATGGACAAAACTGAAAAGAAAGCAATGAACAGATTCGACATCGAGAATGAATCTCTACAACCGAGTCGACTTAGTGACTCAACTCAAAAGATAATTACCGAGTTTACACCAACTCAAAGTTGTTCTTACAGACAACATCAAATCCACCATTACAACAAAACCAAACTACCCTACTCCCATCCTTCTCCAACATCTCACAAGCCTCATCTCAACAACACAAAACTTGAATAAAAAACAAGAACAAAGACCTCAGTTCGTGTTTGTATTCATAAGGAAACAATCTTTCAAGATTCAACAAACACAACTCATCATCGGTCTATGTCAAGGAACAATCCTTTCTTTTTTCTATCCGAAAATAAAGAAAGACAGATAACAATTGTGTCACTGTCTTATCTTCGTTTTGTTCAAAACAACAAGACCACAACATAAACAAAGACCTACCTGAGACCTTAGGTAACAAGATCTTGATGAAAGAAAACGTCTTGATTCTTCAGTCGAGTTGTTGTATGTTCTATGTTTAAAAAGGATTAGTCTCGGGTATGTTGAGTGATGGTTCGTACGAAGGGATGAGGGTACATGGTTTGAGTTATCAAGATTTGGGAGAAAGACAGTATTGGGGCGTCTGAAAGGAAATTTAATGTTTGGTGGTTGTGTGTGAAGAAAAGGAGTGGATGTATAATGACTTTAGGGTTGAGTTAACCTAAATAATAAGCAAACATGGGCTTGTGTTCTTATTGTTGTGATAATCATGGGCCTTAACTAAAATACAGATAATGGGCTGTGAAAGAAGGCTGGATCCGAATTTTACTTAATTGGACACTTGCCGAATTTGATATCTTGGATTGATTAATAATGCATGCCGAGTTTGATTAACAAAATCGAAATTGAGTTGAGCTGAAATAATAAGCAACCGAATTTGTGGGCTTAAAATGCTAAAGGGCTGAACTTTTGTTATTTTACAGAAAACAAAAACATCACTTATTGCTTAAAACGATCCGGATAAAAGATTCACGAAAACCATTCAAAAGGCTAGTCTCGGGATTTAATCGCAAGAATTGATTACGGGGATGATTCATTATCATTGATTTGAAGTTGAAGTGGAATTTCACGGGTGCGTGTACTTATCATATCTTAAAAGTCAGGGTTGGTTGGATGATGACTTTTAAAGATAACTTGTTCGCGCTTATAACCGGTGTTGATGAAGACTTAACAAATCTAGCAATGTGTGATCTATAAACGCAGAAGTTGGTGCTCAATGCGCACATTTGCTATCACTTGAAGGAGTTACGTTATAGTGCTCAGTGTCTCACATAGTTGAGGATTTGTCAAGAGGTGGCGTACTACTTATACTTGATGGTTGGTTGGTTGAGGAGTATAGAGTACTTAGAGATTCGGCAAGGTACAACGCGAGCTCTCTACACCGTTCTTTATCATAGATAGTACAAAATATAAGTCACAAGTTTTGGGCATTCTACTTCATCATCAAGTTTGAGACAATGTATTTTCTCCATCAGTAATCATTACAAAGAGCCGACAGAATACGAGGTTAGTATTGAATAAGTCTAAGGAGAAGCGACTTCACACATGACTTCTCTATCGAACATTCGGACGTAACCAAATTATGATTATGTTTGATGGTCATCAAATATAATCAGGGGGAAGAGTGTTCGATAGATGCAACAATCAGGGGGAAGAAATGTGTACATCCAGGACTTAATTGACTTTAGTGTATACAACATAGTGCAACAACTGGGGGGAAGAAATGTGTACATCCGGGACTTAATTGACTTTGGTGTATACAACATCTGGGACTTAATTGACTTGGAGTTTCTTACTTCTATGAGTTGTTTGTGTAAAGTCTGTGCATGTTCTCCTGAATGGATTGGCTACTAATCCACAACGAAGAAGTCAGATTTGCTGCTAAGTGTGGTTTACTTCTTCTTCTACAGATTCCGCTGCGAGCTTTAACCGCTATAGTTAGAAGATTTGTCAACTACATCAAAGCTTCATATTTACTTCGAATGGCTGTCTGTTTAGGGGGAAGCAGTTGAACTGCTTGAAAACATGTGATATGAACTGGGGGGAAGTCAACTCAGTTTATACAGTTTACATTGTATTATCTATAAGTGAAGGAATGATTTAAGCTAAAGTACATGTTGAAGACAAAGCAAACGGAAGATATCTTTAGCTATTTGTACTTGTAGGATACATTGTAAGTAATTCCATATGCCACCATATTGGGGGAAAATTGTTAGGATCAAAAATATGGTGTCTAAATGGAAATTACACTAATTTTAGTTTAAGTTAAAACACAAGGACTAAAAGTGTATTTAGTCCAAAGTGTCCTTGTGTTTTACCTATAAATACTCCCCTCTAATCAACATTAGAGGGTGAAGCTCACATTTGTAATTTCCCTTTCATTTTTCCTTTTAATAAAACGTGAAAATTAAATAAACCTCTCTCCTCTCTATTATGGCTTTTTCATATTTTGAGCTTCCCCGACCTCCCGAGATCGTGAATTGAGAAACCTCACAACTTGCTTCTTCCCTAGCGTATTCCTCACGACGGATGTGGGCTGGCTAAGGGGAGTTTGCTCGTTAGTGCTAATGGTGAGTATTTTAGGAAACGCGATTGTGTTCGCGTGTCTCATGGATGGCGCCAACTTGTTAGTACAAAATATGTGTTAGGGGTGAAGTGGATCAGGGATGCTTACTAGACTGGACCAATAAGCTGTTGGTGAATTGGATCTTGTACTAGAGCAAGTAAAGAAGGTGGTTTCCTGTATGTATAAAAGAAGAACCGTTAGCCTTACCGTGGGGACGGACCCCACGATTGGACTCCGACGTAAGAGTAAGTACTCATGTTGTCAGAGAATATGTGTGAGGTAAAAAGGTGTCAGAAATTATGTACCTTGTGGTGTGTCAGGGGACTCTTATTTATAGGGAATCCTAGTACTAGGGTTTCCTAGTATTTTGCCTATAGTTGTAGTGGCCAGAGTGGGACACTTGTCGGGCAAGGGTCCGCGATAATCATGGCTGTGGACGTGGATTCCCTTCCGCAGACGCTAGTTGTTTCGCGGATGGTCTACGGAAGCGGCCCATGCCAATCCGCGTCTGTCTTGCTATATCCGGGTCGTGCCAGTGCGGTCCTGGGCTTAGTCTTGGACCTTTGTACTTATTATTTATTTTGATTGGGCCATGGCCCAAATGTGACGGTATTGGTATACCCATTATACGTCATCACAATACATCACATTCACTCTCCCAAACACCACCTCTCCCAAACACCTCCATACCTCTTTACTCCGTATCGCCATGCTCGATTCCCCGATACCCTTCCCTCCCCCACCCCGTTAATCGCAGCCATGTTCGTACCCAAAAATCACAAAAACGACTGGATATTCTCCACCCAAACCGGCCATCTTCAGCTCCTGTTCACTTTCAACAACATTTCTCGCCTTATACTTATAGGCAATGAACCTAGTCTAGAACATTGTATTTATGTTAGAT
The DNA here is from genome assembly GCA_026074375.1 of Tanacetum coccineum. Taxonomy (NCBI): domain Eukaryota; kingdom Viridiplantae; phylum Streptophyta; class Magnoliopsida; order Asterales; family Asteraceae; genus Tanacetum; species Tanacetum coccineum. The sequence continues at coordinate 57,872 of BQNB010017926.1, forward strand.
CAAATGTTATTGATAGGGAGGAAATAGAAGTGGAGTTAAAGGGATTAGTTATTGCATTGCATCCCAAAATGTGTTTTTAGGAGTGGTGTCCTAGAGCCTTTGTTTTTTATGTACGTGGATGATGTGGTATGTAGCGTTGTTGTGGATAAGTTTGTTGGAGCATTTATGGGTGAGTTTGTTGTTGAGGATGTTAAGATTGGGAGTAAAGAGTTTAGGAGGAGGTTGAGGTTTAGGAGAATGCCTAATTTAATAGAGTCACAGGCTCGTTTAGTTGCTAGTTTTGGTGAGGGTGTGTGTGAGACGTATGATAGGGGGTTGGGGTTGGAGAGGATGAAGGAATTGAAGGGAGTTGAGTTTCGGGTTGATACTAGTGTTTTGGTTCACCCATATTTGACTCCTATGGTGTGTGGTCTTTTCTTGATTGTTGGTTCACTAAATGAGCGGATTCAACAAGGGTTTTGTCTGAGAGCTTTGTGTTTAGGAGTTGGTGGTGGTGCGTTGTTAAGTTTTTTTAGTAATGAATTAGGGTTTGAAGTTGTTGGAGTTGAGGCGGATGAGGTTGTTTTGAGTGTTGCAAGACAGTATTTTAGGTTAAATGATGGGAAAAGTGTTCAAGTTATCGTTGGGGATGCTATAGAAATGATTGAAAAAGTTACGTATGGAGTCAGTGTTGATGGGGTGGATGCTAAATTTGATGTCGTTATGGTTGATTTGGATTGCCCCGCCACCGAAATTTGTTAGGAAGTCTGTTTTTCAGGTCATGAGGTCATTTCTTCATGATCATGGTGTCCTTGTGATAAACGTGATCTCACCTAACAAAGTGTTTTATGGAAACTTGGTACGAGAACTGCAAGATTTCTTTTACAAGGTTTATGAAATGGATGTTGCGAATGATGGAAATGTTGTTCTTATGGCCACGTTGACACCAATTACGTCTGATGACCATGATAATGCATTCTTGACGAGGTTGAAGTCTGTTATTTCAGGAACTTCTGTAGACTCCATAGTGGAATTGTGAACATATATTCTTCAACTTTACATTCGTAACCAGGAAATGAGGGCCTTCATTCGTTAAGGGTGTTGTATAGTGTAGGCATGGGTATCTCAAATAGCCTCTTTTTATATGATTCCCAATCCTATATATATGTCTTGCTTTATATGGACAAGGAGAACCGTATATGTATACATTTTGTTTTTTGGTTTAAGGGCCATGTAAGGGAAGGCATGTCTTGACTACTCGTTTGATTACCTTTTGAGAACACAGTGTTACACTATGTTCTCGAGTTACATTTAATAAAGAAAAAGGAGGAAAATGAAAAGGAAACATAAAATGTTATGTTCTCGAGTATCACTTAAGGAGGAAAAGAAAATGAAATGGAGTGAAAGTTAGTGTAATTTGGATGTTTTTTAAAGTAAAGTGTTTCCTCCCAAAATTCGAGGCTAGTCCCTTTTAGCCCCAAAAAAATATAAAAAAATGCATCAATTTGTCAACAATCATCGCTTGATAGCTTTGTTACTTTAATGTTACTCAAGTATCCATAATCAAATGTCTACATTATTTGTTGCAATCCATTTTCTTTGCATCTTAGAAGCCAGTTTGAGTACTTGTGGTATCTTTAACTCAAGTGCTTTAGGGTATCTTTTACTTGAGTTGGAGTCCTAATGGAACATGAAATTATGGTCCATGATAATGGTTGTCAATGGAAAATCAGTAGAGGCAGCGGGGAGATGGCAGCTTGGTGGTATTCGTTACATTCTTTCATGATGTTTATAGGCAAAATCAGAATTGGTTCTAGCATTGTAGCCAGGTGTTTGTGGCGACATAGGTCCTATATTCATGATAGATGTATTGCTTTATATGGACAAGGAGAACCGTATTTGGATACATTTTGTTTGTTTGGTTTAGGGGCCATGTAAGGGAAGGCATGTCTTGACTACTCGGTTGATTACCTTCTGAGAACATAGTGTTACACTATGTTCTCGAGTTACATTTAATAAAGAAAAAGGAGGAAAATGAAAAGGAAACATAAAATGTTGTGTTCTCGAGTATCACTTAAGGAGGAAAAGAAAATGAAATGGAGTGAAAGTTAGTGTAATTTGGATGTTTTTTAAAGTAAAGTGTTTCCTCCCAAAATTCGGCGCTAGTCCCTTTTAGCCCCCAAAAAAAATAAAAAAAATGCATCAATTTGTCAACAATCATCGCCTGACAGCTTTGTTACTTGAATGTTACTCAAGCATCCATAATCAAATATCTACATTATTTGTTGCAATCCGTTTTCTTTGCATCTTAGAAGTCAGTTCGAGTACTTGTGGTATCTTTAACTCAAGTGCTTTAGAGTATCTTTTACTTGAGTTGGAGTCCTAATGGAACATGAAATTATGGTCCATGATAATGGTTGTCAATGGAAAAATGATCTGCACAGGTATCTGGATTGTTAATACAAAATACGTGTCAGGTGTAGATCTGGGCTCAAATCCTGTGTTGGGTTGGGCTTCCAGATGATTTGAGCGTTGGGTTTTGTATTAGAGCAAGAGAAGTGACGATTCCCTACACAATCAGATAAAAACCGTTAGCCTTACCGTGGGGACGGACCCCACGGTTAGACTCTGGCGTGAAAGTAAGTAAACATGTAGAGAGAGAAAGTATAAGAGTATAGAGTGAGAAAATCGTAATGTTCATTGTGTCAGAGGGTCCTTTTTTATAGACGAATAAAATATTAGGGTTTCCTAATATTTTGCATGTTTCGTTAGTGGCCGGAGAGGGTCCCTTGTCAGACAAGGTACCGCAATAACCATATGTACGGACGCGTGTGCTTTCCGCAGACAGAAGTACCCTAAAGTTAGGCCCGCGTCCGTTTGTTGGGTCCAGGCCGTAATCAATGCAGGAGTGGGTTTAGTTTTGGCCCATGACTACTCAGTTAGGCCAAGGAGCCCAAGTGTTAATGTGGCCCAAGCCCGGAGGCTTGGTATACCTATTATACGTCATCAAGTCCCCCCAGTCTAGTATGATATTGCCTGCGGACCATGTTTCGCATGCGGTGATCAGTGCTAGATTCATTGCTAACGATTTGTCGTCTTCCGTGGTCATGTACTTTCTCTGTGACGCTTCCTTACTGAGTTGGTGACGTATAGGTGACGTGGGCCAACGCTGTCCTTTTATCTTCTGACTGACGTGACATTTTTACAGCAGTTAAATTTTTTCCCAGGCGACCCCCTTCCGTTGATCAAGTGAGTGGGTTACACGTGTCGTCGTCTGGCTATGGGTCGAAATAAATATACCAAGGGTATAAATACCCCCTCCCTTTTTTACGGTTCCTTATTCCACAGCTCTACTTTTCACCATTGTTGATTTCTTCGAGCTTTTCATCTTTATTATACGTCATCACCTCGTCCTCTTCTTTTTAAGGTCTCTTCGAACTTCAGGTTTGCACGTTCCTCATTCATCTTTCCAAATGGCTAAATCTGTTGCTAAATACTCTATTATGACCTAAGAAATGGTAGATAGCTTTTGTGAGGCCTTTCATATTCTAGTCGAGGTGCATCCTACGGCTCCAGGGCGTGATAAGACCATTATCCAGTTTCCGGCCGGTAAAGTAGGCGTATATACTAGGATTTTTTATTATTGTGGTTATAGGATTCCGTTTACTAAATTTTTTATGGTCGTACTCAAATACTTCCGTATACATATTTCCTAACTGTCGCCCTTTGGTGCGGCCCGGGTATCCCATTTTGAGGTTCTGACGCGTGTTCTTAATCTTGCGCCGTCCGTCACCGTGTTCCGCGCCTTTTACACCCGTTCGTATAACGATGGGTTGTTTTCTTTTGCCAAGCGCTCTACCACAGCTCCGTCCTGCTTTACAAAACCTTTGGATTCCATTAAAAGCTGGACTGATCATTTTTTCTGGGTTGATTCTCGTGCCTTTCCCATTTCCGTTCCTTTATATACGGGGGGCATCCTAGAAAAAGATTTTGCTCCCCTTCTTACTGCGCGTCAAGAGGAGACCGTCAGGCTTATTGAGAGCCATAAAGCTCCTTTTCGTCAATTCAGGAGTGCTTTTTATGCCAGGTGGGCTTGAGCAAGTATTACCCTTTTGACGACAATTCTTATCCGGCTTATGAGTATTCCAATGGATCGGGTGGGTGTTATTTCTTTTTTGTGGCGGCGTTTCTTCTTCTCTTTTTTTATTATAAGTCATGATCATTTGGTGTTTCTTTTACATATATGGGTTTGTTGGACTTCATTCAGACTGCTGACCCTCGGAAGGTCCAGGCGGTTGAGGTTCAGAAGGGGGCTGATCAGGTGACGTTGCTGGAGAGCACCAAAGATTGTTTTATGTCTCTGGTCATTCCTGCCGATAGGGGTAGCAGCTCTGCTGCGGCTGCGGAGGTTCCCGTTCTGACTGAGGAAAGGCAGGAGGATGTAGCCCCGGAGGACGCTTATCTGAATTTGGCAGATCCGGATGAGGATGCCCTTGCGGTCAGGCAGGGTGAGGAAATGGTTGTTTCAGAACAGCCTAAAAAGGTTAAAAGGAGAAGATTGATGAAACAGAGCGATGCTCTTCCTGCTAAGAAGTTGAGGACGGACCATCCTTCCCTTGCTTCCGGTACTGGTGGCAAAACTCTTGCTAATTTAGAGCAGATTATGCCGAAAGGTGAAGGCTTTGTGGATTTATCTGCCCAAGGGAGCTTCCAAATCCTTGCTACTGCGGAGAGGTATACATACCTACTCTTAAATGCTACCTGATTTTTCCTGATTTTCCTTAGTCATTAATTTTTGTTCGTCTTTTTAGTTCCGGTACTTTGAGTGCTCCAGTGGATACTGCTGCTGCTACTACAACTTCCACCAGGCCTGCTACGGCTTTTAAAGCCGCGACGGATGTCGATCCTTCCCATCCTAAGGAATTGGAGAGTCCAGATGACTCTTTTTATGAGATTCCTAATGTGGATCCTGCTATGGCTAAGCGTTGGTATGTTCCTAAGTGGAACATTACCAATGATTCTCTACTAGACGATGCTTTTTCCTGCCGCACTTTAGTAGACCGCGTTGCTCTTCCTGCCTTTTTATCTGATCTTCGTACAATGGGCTATGATCAGTTGTTTACAGAGTTTAATGTGGGGGCAGCGTGGCAAATATGCCTGGGGTCGGAGGTGAGATCACGCACGGAGCATGAACTGGAGCTGAAAGAAAAACTTAGAGCTAAATATGCTGCACGTGGTAAGTTGTTGGAAGAGAGGGACTTGGAGATCCTTGAGTTGAAGTCTAAGCTAGCAGAGAAGGAGACTGAAGCCGCGGAGGCTATCCGTCTCCGTGATCAAGTTTCTTCGCTATCCGAGGAGAAGTCTGCTTTGATTACGGAGGTGTCTGCGCTGAAGGTTACTATTGCACAGAAGGATCATGACATCTCCTTGCTTGACTCCCATGCCACTTCTCTTGCGTCCGGACTGAAAGATGCTAAAGTGGCCTGTACCGAGGCCGGGGACAAGATTATCTCCTTGACGTCAGAACGGGATAGGCTTATCTCTGAGGTATGTCCGTATCTTTTGTTCCGTATGTATTTTTTACTTTTGTTTATGCGTCGTTTAGAGGTTTTCTTGTTTTGTAGGTTTCTTCTCTACATGCCGGCTTTCAAGATTTCAAGAAAAAGATGGAAGTGCAGCAGGAGGAGCAGGCCCAGGAACTATACAACCGTGTGGCCGAGCTTGAGGCACACGTAATGGATGTCTCCGGCCGTCTAGAGGGGAATTTTATCCCATCTACTTGACTACTTTGGTCGGACGAAGGTGGTTGCTAGCCTATGGAGTACAGCTTGCTCTCCTTAAGTATTTAAAGTCTTCTGAGTATCAAGGTATTCTGGGTCACGCTTTAGGCCAGGCCGTTGACTTTGGTATGCAGGCGGGTTTGGAGGCTGGTCATGAGCATGGGTATGCCGGGAGGAGTCTTTCTGTGGTTGATGCTTACAACCCGGAGGCTGCTAAAGCAAATTATATTGACGCGGTTAAAGCCCTTTGGAATGATGTCAGCACTAAAAGATTTGGGACATATTTACATTTGAGGACATTTGTTTATTAACCGAAATCTTTACTTATATTGTCGAACACATTTGAAGCCATGAGACTTATGTAATGAAACAGAATTTTGTCTAATCCATGTATCTTTTAAAAAGACACTGTTAGATGGTCGTTCCAAATTGTGCTATTGATTATGAGTTAACGCCCTGATATTTAACAATTTCGCTACATACCCAGAGATTTAGGTGTTACAGATTGGTATCAAGATTGGCATCAGAGCCAAGGTTATAGAGAACCAGGTTAAAAGTTTTGTCTGGACTTTAACCATTTTCAAAACTGTTTTCACAAATGGGATTTGCGAGGGACATAAATGCATTACTTGTTTACACCTAGTGCATATATGCTTACATGACATGCATTGCTTTAACATTAGTAGGGTACTAAGTGCTTACCTAATTGATATACGCGTATATAAAATATACTAAGTATATTACAATAAGACTCTTATAATTAAAGCTTATAGACATATCATACCGATCTTTCCTATAAGTAATACTTATATAGGCTATTTTGCATTTTGCAGTAGTCATGTCTTTTACGATATATGCGGTTACCTACACTTCCGTTTACACCGACTCTGAGCCCGACAGAGCCTTCTGGGGAGCCGATGATGAGGAGGTATCTGAGGGAGTCATCCTACGGGTCATCATATTAGGATACGACGGACTCCCAATGCAGCCAACAGCCCCACCATTACCGGATTACATACCAGGCCCAAAGGATCCACAGACACCACCAGTTCCTCAAGATGAGGATGAGCGTGAGCCTATGTTCGTACAGGCACATGATCTTGACTACGTGCCAGAGCCTATATACCCTGAGTATATACCATTGGAGGATGAGCATGAGTTTCTAGTTGAGGAGCAGCCATTACCTCCTGTTGATTCACCTACTGCTAAGTCACCCGGATATGTTACTAAGTCGGATCCCGGGGAGGATCCAGAGGAGTACGAGGATGATGAGACAGGGGATGGTCCGGTCGACTATCCTATGGACGGGGGAGATGATGGAGATAATGATGACGGCGATTCATCTGGGGATGACGCTGATGGTGAGGATGAGGATGATGAGGACGAGGAGGAGAAGGAGGAGGAGCACTTAGCTCCGGCCAACTCTGCTATTGTTGTACTTGTTGATGAGCCTGTTTTCCCACCTGAGGGAACAAAGCCTGTTATATCACCACCCTCCACTGACATTACTATTGGGGCCAGGATTACCGTCCGGCCTCAGACTTCCATATCCCTTCCACCAGAGGTAGAGGTTGAGAGACTTCTGGCCATGACTACTCCATCACCATCACCACCCATCTCACTATCACCACCCTCTATAAGGGAGCGCCTTGTTAGGAGCATGGCCCCACCTGTACATTCATCACCACCACCTGCACATTCATCACCCTTACTACCATCATTTGGGTGTCCAACCCAAATCCAGACACTCAGGATATCATCCACTCAGGCCCTTATTAATGCAGTTACTGCCGCATTACCATCACTTCCACTACCACCACTACCACCATCTCTATACATACCACCACATGTTGACCGTAGGGACAAGATTCCCGAGTCTGAACAGCCACCTCATAAGAGGTTGTGTTTGTCCACTCTAGGCTCCAAATACGAGTTCGGGGAGAGTTCTACTGCTAAAGCTACCAGAGGTCAGGGGATAGATTATCGATTTGTCAGCACGGTAGATGCTGAAGAGAGACGACAGAGGATTAGAGATATTGGGTATGATATTAGGGATATTTGGGTAGATCCAGCAGAGGCAGTGCTAGAGATAGCACCTATGACCGTGGGAGAGGTCAATACTAGGGCCACAGAGCTTGCTGAGCTCCATGAGCATGATACACAGGACTTGTATGCTTTACTAGAGGACACTCAGGATAGTAAGTCTCGTATATCACAGCGAGTCGATATGGACTCGCAGCGGGTCGATCTACTTATGGGGGATATGATGACTCTCTAAGAGACAGTATGGATGGTGGAGGAGGAGGTATATGCTTCTCGAGAGGCTTGGGCTCACTCGATAGGATTGAGTCAGGTGACTCATTAGGAGCTTCAGACCCATCATGATCATGTGTATGCACACGAGACCCATCTCCAGGCACATCAGACACAGCTACAGCTGCAGGGTACTCTCATTTAGACATAGCATTAGGTACATAAGACTGACTTTCAGATGCAGCAGGCTGAGTTAGCAGCGCTTCGAGAGACTGGCCGTAGGCGTCAGGCACAGATGGTAGAGACTCTTCGAGTCATTAGAGATATGACGCGAGTGATGAACGACATGTAGGCCAAGTTATTAGCACTGCGAGGTGATATGTGTGAAAACACATATTTGTTTTATATCAAAAGTGGCCCTAAAAAGACAAAATTATGCTTAAAATACTTGAATATTGCTTGTTTTGTCTTTGTGATTGAGTAGGTACGAATAATGCAAAAATCTCAAGAAAATGGTTAAAACCGGACAATCACGAACACGAGAACGGAAGAGCACACAAAGAGCCTGGAGAATGCTATCAAAAGTCAATAACAAAAGTCAACCTATGGTCAACAGTGGTCAACCATAAAAAGACAAAATCCTAAAAATACCAAACCAGTTCCTCAAAGTTAACCAAAATTATAAAAATAATCCCTAAAACCTAACGGTGTTAACTCTTGTTTATAAGAGTTAACACCCGTTAACTTCCTTATAACACAAATCCAAAGCCCATGGCCTATTTCCTGTTAATCCTACCCAGGCCCAAAACCTTTATAAATAAGCCGAAGTCAAGCCCAATACCCATTAAAAAAAAGTCAAATCCTTTATACAAGTTTTTACGTGGGAATTTTTGTTGTTACTATTCACTGTCTTCTTCGAGTTTTACCAAGCTCAAAACAAAGGGCAAATGGAAATTGGAAACGTGGCTTGGTAATTCAAGGGTCGAGTTCCAAGCTGGCAAAGTTATACATCACCAAGCCCTCTCATTGGTGGAAACCCACAAGGGAATCACACGTGGTCTGACAAGAAAGCACAAGGAGAGATAGATTTTACACTATTACGACTCACAAAAGTAGCACAGCATGTCACATCACGGATTGCCACACTGGCAATCCGTGTGAGCTAAAGAATGATCCAACGGACCACAATAGACTTCCAATGATTAGTAATGATTGAAGGCCAAGATTGAAAGGAGCGTGTGAAGAGCTAAGGGCCTAGAAGATTCTCCTGGCAGCTATAAATAAGACCTCATCACTCACTCTTGGGGATCTTCTTTTTCCCGTTTTTAGTAGTTAGTAGTTTTAAGCTAAATTTTCAATTCAATGTAATTTGCTCTTGTAATTTTCATTTTCAAAGTATTGTAATCAGTTTTAATCAATAAAGTCCTAGTTTAATTGATCATCAATCTGTTTTTACCTATAAGCTTTTATAAATCTCAAATGATTCTGTCAAACTGTTTCATAAGCTACTCACATAAGCTCCTATTAAGCTCTTTGAGTCTCTAAGCTCAAATTGAGCTCTTATAAGCCATCTAATTTACTCAAACCTTTAAAATCAGTTGGTTACCTTTGCTTAAATTGGATCTAAGATTTTGGAAGATGAGCTAACCATGGATGAGCTCATGAGGACTTTACTGGCTTATTTTCAATAAGCCAGAGCTTGTAGACAGCTCAATTAAGCCCTCATTGCCTTTGTTTAGCTAAGGCTATAGTAAGTTTTCATTTAGCTTTTTTGTCTTAATATTCTAGCTTAATAATTGCTTATTTTGCCTATTGTTTGCTTATTCTTGTTAGTGTTAGCTTAGATATGCTTAATATGTTTGCTATATGCTTTTAGTTTACATTTTCATAGTTTAAATCGTAGTTTTAATCTATTTTATATAAACTGTCATTAAACTAAAATATTAACATAGGCTTTAGATCTTAAATTCTGGCTTAAGAGATTGTTGAAATAAGCTCATTAGGTTTGTTAAAGTTTGTTTGATATCTTGTCTTTGAAAATTATTCATTAGATTTCTAAATTGCAAGCTAAAATAAGGTTAAATGGATTTTAAGAACTTTAAAGGGGTGTTTGGCACAACAGTACTAACTACAAGTTAGTACTGTTTGTGGCCTTGAGGTTTTTGTTAATTGCATTTAAGATTTATTATAAGTTTGTTTAAGGAATATTCATAAGCTAGAATAGGCCATATTAGATTTTCATAAGTGAGGTTAAAGTTAGGATTAAGTCTGTTAAGTGTAGTGTGCATTACAAGCTCAAATCATTACTAGTTATTGCATTAGGTGTTTTTAGTTTCAATTTTGAGTTTTATACATTTTAGAATAAAGTCAATAAGTCTGCACTAAAAGAATTAGAGATTTGGTCATTTTGTATGCACACTGCATCAGATAGGGAAAAATAGAAAAATGTCATTTTCTAGTCTAATTTTAAGTATGATAAAGTAGCTTTTAGGTTTTGATTTTCACAACATTATTAGATCTTAGGTCATAAATCAACTTTATCAAATTGCTTTTTCAAAATAAGTCATTTCACTAATTTGTTTTAAGCTGAGAAATTGATATTTGTCTTTTACATTTCAAAACAAAACTCAGCAGCTATTAAGTTAACTGTCTATTTTCATAGTGTTTTTTCTATAAGCTCTTGTAGTCAAAACCTTTTTCAAAAAGCAGTTTTATGTAGCATTTAAGCTAGATTTTATGATAAGTTAGGTTTTATCTTCTAGAGTGCTTATTTGGGAGCTTAACTTTAAGCTCAAAGTGCCCTTAAGGCCTGTTTGGTTTTTAATTTTTCATAAGTGCTTATTTTGATTTCAGCTTATGGCTTATATCTTTGATCTTATTTTTGTCATTTTCAGTTTCTTAGGGTAGGACTAGGTAGAAAATTAGCTTTTAAGTCTTAAGTTTTAGCTTATTCAATCTTTTAAAGTATTAAATTTTAAGAAAAAGTCAAAAAACAAATGAGTTAAGTAGTAACTTTTTACTTTTCAGCTATTTTCTAGCTTATTTAGAACTTTTCATAAAAAGTTTCTTTTATTAAAATTGCTTATTTTTAGGTGCTTAACAACTTTGCTTTTATAAGTTTTTCAAAATAAAAAAAAGGGAAAGTGGAAATCGGGGGTGAGCAAGACTCGAACCCCCCGACCTCAACACTTTCAACCCTTTTTTATAACACACACCA
>BQNB010017927.1:0-69099 GCA_026074375.1 Tanacetum coccineum
ATATGTGAAGCTTTAGAGTAAGCTTTTGAGAATTATGGTCCATATGATCCCTTCTTTCCATCACAGTAGTAACCATTTAAACGACTTGGAAACAGAATCGTCGTTTGTATTGTCTCGTACATGAGTGTACGGTTCTGTCCAGTGGATACGGCATATTGGGGAGATCTAATACGGCGTATCGGGTGTGAATCAGCTTCAATAGTAGTCGAGATTGACTTGACTTGATCTCTCTGGTTCGTTTTAGTCGAGCTAGGTAGACTTCCAAATCCTCTCTCCTATAGTAACTTGCTCATTTGCCCAATTTGTATCTCTAATGTTTTAATTGATGCTCGTTGGTTCCTTATGGCAGCATCCGTTGAAGCTCGAATTTCTTTGATCAAGTTAGAGTTTTCCTCATGTCTTTTTGCTGATTCTCCCATAAATTTGCTCAATGTATCTTCCATTGATTGCCTTCCTTCTTGGTATGAAGGATTTGCGTTGTTCCTTTGATAGAATCCTAGAGCTGTTGCTCTATATCCCCCACCTTGAAAAGGTCCACCAAATTGGGTGTAGTAAGCTTCTTCTAGGGTTTTCCTTTCTTCTTTTAGTGGGCAATCTTTGGTGTAATGGGGTCATTTGTATTGTTCACATCCTACTTGAGCAACATAAACTTTTTCATTCACCTTCTCGATCTCTCTTCCTAGATTGTTCAGTTGTGCTTGTATAGCAGCCAGTCCATCAGAAGTCTTAGTACTTCTTCCTCTAGATGTTCCATTATGCCATTTTTGAGAGTATTCTGCCATTTCTTGGATGGCCTTTTTAGCATCGGCAGCTGTCTTAGTTGGAATGGCACCTCTTGAGTTAAGAATCTGTCGTGTTGGAACATCCAACCCATTGTAGAACAAAATTACCTCCTGCATCTCAGTCAAATAGTGTTGAGGACACTTCATCAAGAGTTCTTTAAAGCGCTCCCATGCTTGATAAAGGGTTTCATCTGGTTCTTGCTGAAAGTTGTTGATTTCCTCCATTTTCTTCGCAGTTCGACCAGGTGGGCAATATTTGTTCAAAAACTTAGTTTTAAGATCTTCCCAAGTTTTGATTGAACCAGTTGGTTCGTTTCTTAGCCAACGACTTGCGGCTCCAGTTAAGGATATAGGGAAGACTCGGAGCATTAGTTGATCCTCAGTGATGTTAGGAACATGGAATAAGTCAACAATTTCGAGAACTTTCTCAATGTGTTCATTCGCATCCTCATTATCCGAACCGCTAAACGTGTTTTCTCGAAGCTCCTTAAGAAATTGGCCTTTTAGTTCAAAACTATCTTTTTCCTTAATCTTAGGCCTAGCAACTCCCGATCCATAGTCAGTTCGGGTCTTGATCATGTATTGCTCCATGGTTTCCGCCATTGCTTTCGCTTCTTCTTCCTCCGAGTATTCTTGGTCAAAAAATAAATTGAAATTAGGTGATCTCAATTCGTCAAGACTTAGTGACTTGAAGTGTCTCCTAGATGATCGAAATTCTCGTTCAGGTTCTTCGTAAGGTGTAAATAGTTCGTTATTTGAACTCCTTGTCATGCACTACCTGAAACAAGGGATAAACAATCAGTAGGATAGGCTCGGTAGAAAGAAAACTCAGATATACATAATCAAATACGAAAATTAAAGCTTCTTTTTTATATCAGATGATCGATACACCGTATTCAATAGAAGTAAATACGCCGTATTAATCTTTTGAATGAATACGTTGTATTGGATAGAAAGTTAGATACGCCGTATCTAATGGAAGTGGATACGCCGTATCAGGTTATCGACCAGGACAATGTATTGAGAAAAACAATTAAATACACATATATACAAGCATACAATTAATGACAAATTTATAAAATTTACATAATATACAAGAATATACACTAATCTAAATTACACTACTCCTAAGGGTTAGATATAATCTAATGTTAAAAACTAAAATATCAAATAAAAATCAAGATTAATTTTCACTCCCCGGCAGCGGCGCCAAAAACTTGATGTGTCGTTATGTGGTGTATATTTTTATGATTCAAGTTTTAAATTTATATTTTACCGACTAAACCAAAAACAATACTTTAACGGACAGTGTACCCGATCGGTAATAGTTTCGTGGTAAGTAGGGTGTCGAACACTTGAAGCGAGGTTAAATCTATCAATTTAATTAATATCTTTGTTATCTAATCTATGTTAATTCTATTCTATTCTAAACCTATGTCAGTCCTAATCCTAATTCTAACGAGAAAAGGAGGTTTTCAGCTTGAGAGACTGGCACGGTTTGGTTAGTGATTACAATCAATTCAAAGCACTTTAACCCACGCAAGCAAATTAACAAAAGATAAAAGAGCGGTCGAGCCAAATATAAAAAAACTATATTAACCATTATTAATTCGATTAGAAAGTTGGTTTGTTTATTAAGTGCAATGATTTCTTTTTTCGAGGCGGTATATCATTCTTAAGACTTATGCGTTACATCATCCTAAGACCTAGACACATTAATTCTGTCACAATTAAAGTATCCGCATAAAGCATTCTTATTTGCTGATTATAATCTATTTTAGGGATTAAATCAATGGTGATCTTGTTAAACCCTAGCTCAAAGAGACTTTACCCACTTACCGCTTAATGGTGATTTATACACTAGTAGTCCACTTGTCCAACCATCCAATGGAATCAGAACGTTATTTGTTGAATTATCTAGGTTCACCTTCTAGTCAACACGATCAATAAACCATTGGCAATATCCAATTAACTAGTTAAGCCCAAAGCGTATCCTAGACACAGATTTAGCAGGACAATATTTGTGATCATATGGTTCTAGATGTATAAATCACTATATGGAGAGCTATCCCAGACTCTAGATTACTTGGTCCGTATCACTAGATCCAGTTGAATGATAGGTCGCATACAAAAGCGCGTAAACAAGTATAAATTGATAAACATAAACAAGCATTCAACGATAAATCAAGAAATCGAGATAAACAAATACCAAACATTCAGATCTTCATAATAATGGCTAATACCCGAAGGTATTAGCCTTCAAACGTCATAATAAATACAAAAGCAATTATTTAGCCAAGGTAAACTAACCGAGTTAACGAATGATACCAAAAACTGAACGATTACTAAAGTATATGAAATTACACGTTGTCTCCTATGGAATTGATAGCGTTGCTTGACCTCTTCTGCTCTTTTTCTCCTCTGAAAATCGACTTTTATGGTTTAGGTATCGAGAATATGATTTAGCACACTTAAAACTCATTTTTGAGTTTTGTATTTATAGGGTTTGGAAGTCGGTTCGATACGGCGTATCCAAGGGATTGGATACGGCGTATTGGGGGTTTCTTGGAGTAGGGACCACGTTTGATATCTTCCAGAATATTCACATACTATATCTTCAATACGGCGTATTGACTTCTTCTGGATACGGCGTATTGAGCTTCATTCCTTTGTGGTCTTTGGTGAGTGCAAACACAGATAAGCCCGTATCTTCCTTAATGGATTAAGGCGTATTGGTCAGTAATTATTAATCTCAAAATATCTTCGTTTTAAGCTTCAGAATGCGCAGCCTTTTTTGCAATATTTCACCAAGTACTCCATAATTACTGCAATTCTCAAATATAAACGATTAAGTAACAATTCTTTGCAATAACTATACAAAATGGGTTAATAACATAGGATAAATGATGCTATAAAATAGACGTTATTTGATGTCACCAGGAACACCATAAAGATATTTTAATGCATTGTTAATACACTCTAAAAACGTTTTTGCATTCATGCATAATGATCTCATGAATATCATTCAAAATATTTGATCAATAAATATTTTCGACATGTTTGGATGAGCAAAATTGAATTAAAGAGTGTTTGGGTTAACTCATAGGCCTTTATTTTAGAGTCAAGTTAACCGCAACTCCATATTTGTTGCATATAGGCACACACTATGCCTTTTTCTAAAGGAATTTAAAAATTGAGAATAATACATACTAAAATTTTCATATTATTATGATTAGGTGTAAAGAATGTCTCAAGAAGAACTCGAATGCACAAAAACTCACATTAATTCTTCTCAAAAATTTCCATATCTAAAATTACCTTATCGATCTATCCATGAAGGAAGAGTTGTTGACACAACTTTTGATTCCAAAGGACTCTTAGAAAAGAACCTACTCAAAGTTGGATTTCAAACTCTTCTTCACTTAAAAGGAAACCTATATCTAAAATTTATAATAGAGTTTTATCAAACATTTGAACTCACTCTAGTAGGTAATCTTTGGAATATATTATTCAAAATAAATGGAAAACGTGTTGGTGCATCGTTTCGAGATTTTGGAACGCTACTTGATATTCCTTTTGAAGGACATTGTCTCTACAACAAAGAATGGTCTCTAAAATCCATTAACAATCACAACACTACTCCAACAAATGATCCCCTCTATACCAAATTAACTCATCCAACATCAATCATATACAACGTAACTAAGAAACGTCTAAACGGGTTCAATTTCGCACTTGAGGATCCATGAAATCTCTTCGTTGAAGAAATATGTCCTTATCTCAAAGCGGCACATCTTATCATTCGTGAGAACATCATATGTGTCGTTGATATTGACAGAGATCTCTTGTCGGCTTGTAAAGCATATATGCTATTTTGCATTACTTCCTCTACAACATTCAATCTCTCTCACTTCATCATAAATCGAATAAATGATTTCAAGTAACACCCTAATGGTATCTTGCCATACGGTCTTTTACTCATAAAATTTCTCGACAAACTAACCGGATACTCCCTAAATGATTATAAATACATCTCTCACCCAACAACAATGAATCTTTTGTTTAACCTCTCAAATGAGGAATTTTTGGAAGATATTCAGTGTGCTTATCATGATCATCATAAGTAAATTAGATGTTGCACAAGAACCAAATGAAAAATGATTACACTGTAGGACAACTTTGTCTGTAAAGTTAAACTAGATATTATTATGACATATTCTAGTACGTGTACAACTTCTCTTAACTATATCTTATGCTTCTTCTAGCTAAATATGTATCATACTAAATGCATGATGGAATTAGGCTAGATTATTCATTTTGATTGGCACTTGACTAAACTAGTTGATTCTTGGGAAATATGAGTTGTTGAAACTAAACCCTCTACAATCTTTTTCTTTTCTTTGCACAAAACTGAAAAAACTGGGAAGTCTGGGAAAATTTCATAACCCCTAGAAAACAGTCCCCAAATACATAGGGCGGCCCCTAAACATATCTGGGACCGCCCAGTATTTAAAGGACCACCATCAGCGGGGATGCGAACTTTTTATTATTTTCACTTTTTCTGTATCTTTGACCATCCTTATACTAGACCTTGTTGGACTTTCTTTGTTTAGCCAAGCATTTCTTGGCATCTCCATCTCCTAACACTACGCCTTTCCATAACTTTCCTTTATAAACTCATCATCCTCCTCATTCACGTTCATCTTATCTTTCTCTCTTCAACCTCTCTTTACTTGTCATGTCTTCCTCTCGCCCTTCTCAAAACGATGAAGAAAGACACCAAAAGTTTATAATAGACACTTGGAGACACAACACTCTTCTACCCCATTTACCTCCTCTCTCACCCACCATTTCGCCACCACACTCTCCTAACATTTCAACTCCTTTCGCTTAAACCACTCAATCACAAAATCAAACTAGGGATGAACTTAACCAACTCCATCACCTATCCAACATCATTGAAACCGCACTTCAACGTATAGCAAATGCTTCTACACAAACTCCTCTGTTACCACCTTCACCATCAACAACCGTAATTCAACCCGCCACAAATGACCAAGTCACATTTCATTCTAGGTTTTGTCATTGTTGCATGTACACCCAAACTCTCTTTCATAAGTTAAGAGATGACATCAATCGACTTGAGTCCCTTCTTACCCACGGTCATGCTCCACCTAACAATGCCTCACCAACCTCTCATTTATCACCTCTACATTAATGACCACCCATCCTTTAGTTAAATCATCTCCTAGACATCAAGAATCTACTAGTCTTGCTTTATTTTAAAATGTTTATTTATGTTATGCCTTCATGCTTAATTTCTAGTCTTATAATATTCATATTCTTCTAGTATGAATTTTATCTATTATGAATGAATGATCCCTTATTATTATGGGTGATTTATATGCATTATGATTTAGATGGCTATTTCTTCTCCATTATCAGCCTTGTATATATTTGTCATAATTATCGCTACTTGTTAGAAATGTTTCTTGCACTTGTATCTGTAATTGTATTTAAAATAAATACAACAATGTAGATTATCAAGTTATATCACCACAATAATAGTTCTTTCGTTTTAGTTTATAAAATTGCACAATGTTTAAGTTACGTTTGCTATTTAATGTCCAAGTATATGGCTTCGAAATATTTTATAATAACTATAAAATTAATTATAGTCATTTCACTTGATTTAGTATTTTTATTATTTATAAAGTGTCACAATATATAATTCAAGTGTTTTATAAAATAATATTTATAAGGTTTTAAACCGCGTATAAATATTATACAAGTAATGCTAAAATATTTTCTAAAGTTTTTATAGTCCAAACGAACCAACACTATTCATGTCAGGAAAATAGTGCAGAAATTTTATGACAAGTTATCTAGTTTCCATGATGATTTTTACTCATTTTTACACACTTTCGAGATTAGAGAATCGCGAACTTATAGTAAAATATCATTCCCAGTAACATTGTAGTTTTATATTTAAGCCGATTCGGACCCGAAAACCCTAAAAAATACCATTTATAATTCTGCCAGCTTTATGCCGAAAACTTGTTTTGCCGGTATTGTTTCAAATCTAGTTTTGGTCATAACTTCTTCGTTTTACATCCGTTTTTCAAGTTCTTTATATGCACGGAATCGTGTTAAGATGTACTAACACATTTTTAAGGTTTTAACTCGACTAAACGACCCTAACATTCTGTTTGAAAGCTGTTGTCCCAAAAGGTAATTTACAAAGTTTTCGTTAAGTATTTCTATCCTATTTTCATACCACAAATCCACTAGTCTATGTATTTCAATCACCTTCCATAATCACAAATATCCACTAACCTAATACCATCTAATACTTCACAATATCATGAAATAATCATAAGATTAATTAAGCTAGTTTATGAACTTTAAACCTAACCACAAGTCTAAAATCATAAGTAAATGGTGTTCTTAATTTATTTGCAAATGTTTATAAAAGTAAACTAGTTGGTGATATAACTTCATAATTAAAATGTTTATGTATAAAAATACATAATGAAAGTATAAAAACATAAATAAACATAATCCATATGTATGAAAATCAAAAGAGTGAAAGTAGTATGCTCACAAAGTAGTGATCAAATAGAAACCCTAGATTTTGATTCTAAATCCAAAATCCTTATGAAAACCTCAAATCTTGATTATGAAAACCCTAACTTGATCTTGAAAAACCGTTGCTTAGAAATGAAAACCCTAACTTGCAAACTAACTTGAAATACCTTAGATTATACCATTGATTAACCTTGTATGCTTGTAAAATCAATAAAATGGAAACTATGGATTTTGTTGGAAGCTTATTTGAGCCGTAGGTTTTAGCTAGAAATGGGGAGAGGGTTTTGATTTTTCAAGCTTGTGAAATGAGAAGTGTTAGATATCTAGTTGCTTGGTGCATTATATACTCAAAATATCTAGGAGACAAACCTTACACCTTTCATGATTTTAGGGAGGGGATGTGGTCTTGTAAGTGATTGGCATGGGGGGAGTGGCCTTGTAAGAGGGTTGATAGAACTTGTAAGAAAACCTTTGAAAAAGTGGGCAAAACTAGCACATAGTTTACTAAATCAAACTTGATATTATTTGTGTTGGTTTTGAATGGTAAACCGACCATGGTATGGTTTTTGTGTAGTATTGAAATAATTTTTAGGTATTGGGTATAATTGTGGGTATTTGGTTAGGTGTAGGTATGTAGAATGGTTTACATGCATGCAAAAAGGTTCCAAAATGCGAAACGTAAACGTTTTACGTAACGTATAAAAATAAAATATGAAAAGTTATAAATTATTTTCGTAAAAATAATATGACACTTGTTTGACGTAAACTTTTATTTGTTTGATGTCGGTTTACGTTGATTATTGATTTTTGTTTTACGCGATTTAACTAAACGGTTGAAATTAAAAGTAAATGCGTAAAAGTCTAAAATAATTAATTGGAAATTTATTGACGTAAAATGAAATGAAAATGTGAATTATTACAAACGGCCCCTAAATACATGGGGCGGCCCCCAAACATATCTGGGACCGCCCATTATTTAAGGGACCGCCATCAGCAGGGATGCGAACTTTTTATTGTTTTCACTTTTTCTGTATCTTTGACCATCCCTACACTAGACTTTGCTGGACTTTCTCTATTTAGCCAAGAATTTCTTGGCATCTCCATCTCCTAACACCATGCCTTTCCATATCTTTCCTGTATTAACTCATCATCCCCCTTATTCACATTCATCTTATCTTTCTATCTTCAACCTCTTTTCACTTGTCATGTCTTCTTCTCGCCCTTCTCGAAACTATGGAGAAAGACACCGAAAGTCTATAATAGACACTTGGAGACACAACACTCTTCTACCCTATTCACCTCCTCTCTCACCCAAAATTTCTCCACCACACTCTCCTAACGTTGCTACTCCTTCATCTCAAACCACTCAACCACAAAATCTAACTAGGGAGCAAGTCGTGAATGAACTTAACCAACTTCATCACCTATCCAACATCATTGAAACCAAACTTCAACGTGTAGCAAATGCTTCTACACAAACTCCTCTGTTACCACCTTCACCATCAACAACCATAATTCACCCCGCCACAAATGAGCAAGTCACATTTCATTCCGGTTTTTGTCATTGTTGCATGTACACCCAAACTCTCTTTTATAAGTTAAGAGATGACATTAATCGACTTGAGTCTCTTCTCACTCACGGTCAAGCTCCACCCAACAATGCCTCACCAACCTTTTCTTTATCACCTCTACATTAATAACCACCCATCCTTTAGTTAAATCATCTCCTAGACATCAAGAATCTACTAGTCTTGCTTTATTTTAAAATGTTTATTTATGTTATGCCTTCATGCTTAATTTCTAGTCTTATAATATTCATATTCTTCTAGTATGAATTTTATCTATTATGAATGAATGATCCCTTATTATTATGGGTGATTTATATGCATTATGATTTAGATGGCTATTTCTTCTCCATTATCAGCCTTGTATATATTTGTCATAATTATCGCTACTTGTTAGAAATGTTTCTTGCACTTGTATCTCTAACTCGGTTTTGTAGCAATATTCCATAAGCTCGATCCCTTGGTGCCCCAAACAAGGGGGAGCATACATCAAGGGGGAGTCTTGACATCGTCGATTTATTTCTTCTCTAACTCGACGATCAACCTTTTGAATTCGACAAAAAGGGGGAGAAGTAGAATTAAAACTCCTGAATAATTTGCAAATTTTATTTTTATCTAACATGAGTTTATATTTTGTCATCATCAAAAAGGGGGAGATTATTAATTCAGATAATGCCTAAAAATGTTATTTATATTTTTCGACTCCTCTACGTTTTGAAGATGACAAAATGTAAAAACGTCTACGATAAAAATAAACGTTTACGTGTTATTAATCGTAAATTTATATTTCGACGTAAATCACTTAAGGTATGAATAAACAAATTATTAAACATGATTAGTGATCAAACAAATATATTTTTTTTCTTAAACCTTACATTTCTACAAAAATAAAAACATACAAAATATTTTTATTTATAAAAGAAATATTTTATTTAAATATAAAAATTCAAATATGATTTTCCTCTAAAAATGGAAGGTTCCCCACCAAATTTAACTTTCCCCACTAAAAGACAAAAACGGAGCGTCTGCCTAGGGGCGGCCCCCGGATATATCTGGGACCGCCGGGATCGCCCACAGGAGACGTTGGATTATCCTGTCTATAAATACTACACTATTCTCAGCAGTAAAACAGACCTCTTAGCACGAATTTTCCAGATAACTTTCTCTTTATAAAACATTTTTTCTCTCTCTAAATCTTTTGATCACTAACATAGTTTAATCTTGTTGCAAGTGATCAAATCTCATCTTCTACCTTCTTCCTTTTTCTATCAAGTGCAAAAGAAGAACACTCGTATTCGCCAAGAAACGAAGTGTTATAGATTAGTGATTTCTCATCTATTCTTCTAAGATCCAAAACTCTATTTTTTTTATCTTGCGTTTGTGTGTAAAATCGGATAGTGTGTAAATCCGATAGTATAGATCTTGTGTTGGTTAGTATTTTAGTCCTTAAAATACATTGGTGAAGTGGTAGATTGGTTCTAGCCAAGATTAGGACTCAACATTTAGCTTAGTGTCGAAAAACAACGTAAGCGACGTGTAAACGGTTTTCTCCACCTAAAGAGAGTTTGTTGACATAGTGAAATCTCGAGTCGGGTACTCGGGGAGTGGAGTAGGGCGAAGTAGAGCTTCGTAGCCGAACCACTATAAATCTTGGTGTTGTGGTTTGATTGTTCTATCCCTTACCTTTTATCTTTTACTTATTCTTTATATTTATCGTGTGTATTGTGATTGTGTTGTAAGTAATTAGATACATTGGTTGTTCATATTGTGAGTTGATCTTGCATATATTCGAATCTAGTGTTTTTATAAGCAAAGTTTATAAAATGCCAATTAACCTGTAAACTATTCAACCCCCCTTCTAGTTTCCACAAACTTGTTATATTCTATGCTTTCTATTATTCTTATAGTCATAGACTATAATTGTAAACTATTCAACCCCCCTTCTAGTTTCCACAAACTTGTTATATTCTATGCTTTCTATTATTCGTATAGTTATAGACTATAATTGACACTTTTCTTATTACATCAAGCTTGATCGGCTATTTGATATAAAAGATTTAAATATTTTAAACGCAAACATATTCACCCCCTTCTACGTTTTCCACAACCTCTTTTATAGTCATGGCACAGGGGCCTCAAAATCCACAGAACAGCCGTGCTTGAGATATGTAAAATTTAAAAAATGTAAATGGAAGTGAGTTTTAAATCAAAATATCAATTACTTCATTTTCTTTTCTCTACCTATTATATAAAAGAGACCCAAAGCTTTCTCAAGAGGCCACGTTAGCATCTCAAAACACGCCACATGTAAACCATTTTATTTTTTAGCTTTTATATTTCCAACTTTGAAAACTCAGCACTTTGTTGCTTTTTAATACTCATCAAATTGTCTCTTTCATAATCTTTCCCATTTCATTCACCTACTCTTTTTTTTAACCACACCTACTCTTTCTCTCAAGTTTCAACTTTCATCTACTCACTTGTCATTTTTATTTTCCGGCGACATCAATTTTCCGACAAGGATAACCCCATCTTTCTATTCGTTACTTATATTTTATTTTGAGTTTTACCGTCTACCTAAACTTACTTGTACACGATTTGTGTAGATTTTGGTTTATGTGGAGTTGTGGTTTACTGGCGTTGGCTGCGTGAATTAACCGGAGATTACCACTGTACGTCACCACCACCGTTCATTCCCACCACCATAGTATATGACCACCGCCGAACATCCCCACCATGAAACCTCACGACCAGAGACTCGAAACCGCCACTGAAACCGAAATCCCCACCACCACAAACCACGACCAACAAGAAGATTTTTCAAGTTCTAAGGTACTTTTTAAGTTTTCGGAACAGATTTTTGTATATTAATCAAGTTTTGAATTTTTTTTTAGATCTGTAGGTTTTGGTTGTAGATCCAAGTTTTATAACGTTTTTGGTTTTTTTTTTTTTAAACAGCCGTTGGTGGCCGTCGTCGCCATCTTGTAGTAAAAAAAAACTGATGTCGCTGTCTTGTTGTTCTACCGCCGGATGTACACCTGCTGCCGCCGTTGTTGGTTTGTCGGAATATGTATGTTTTATATTTAAAGTTTGTTAATATTTATTATAAAGTTTATTTTGTAAACTTTATTATTTTTGAGTTTTGACTATAGATTTATGTATCTTTTAAGTTTTAAAGGTTTTATTTTTTATAAATCTTTATATTTTTTTTGAACCGCAAAGATGGAATATATATAAAAAAGAGTATAGCAAGACGCTAGAAACTTAAAGTAAAATATAGTCAACAAAAAGAATTACATAACATCAAAAAATGGTAAAATCCCGAGACTTTGACTGCGAGGGAATCAAAAGGGATGAAATAAGATGAAGCGTGGTTTGTTCTTTTTTATTGACCAATGTTCCTTATTGAACTCTTTCTCTATACATCTAAACACATTCTTCATTTTTTTCTCATTTAGTCATCATTTGTCTTCGGTCGCTTCTTCATTTGCATGATCTTGCTCTTCACCATCTTCATCATCATCGCTATATCTATCTCCATCTTCATCATCATCAAAACTTTGCAAAGATAAAACAATACAAAGTATTATCATCTGGTTGATCTAAACATACAGTCTTTGCACTAAATCACTTAAAAATAATAACCAAAAGAACTAATTACGAGAAAACTAATCATACAATATTTAAAGTAGGTCGGAAAAAAAAAACAAATTATTATGGCAAAACACCTACTCATCATGTATAATCTATTTTCTCATTAGGCTACACTAATTATGCTAAATTTGTTAACAGCCAATAGCAAACTTAAGCGGGAAGTGATAGCATTTTACACATTTGACGTTTTAATATTGTTTGTCATGTGTGGTTTGCGGAAGGAGCTAAAGTAGAGTATTTATACTTACTAATCGTGTATGTAACATTCACAAATCACATGAAGAGTCTCTTTTGAATACTCATTACTTCTCTTTCATTAAATTCTTTAAGGAGACGAAGATGGTGAGTTAATTCACAAAAGGAATTTGAAACCGCAGGGACACTTCATCTTCTTCAACCGGGTTTAGGCACTTGAATACTTCCACATTAAATTAAAGGGCTGAATGTTTTAGTATTATAGATTAAAAAATTGGGTTTAAGGAATTAAATAGCCACATACTTCCTCAAATGTCCCGATATAATACGCGTACCCAAAAAATTACTCATGTAATAAATGAACTTTTACTTTACCTTTAATATGGTCGCTCAAACTTTTTGCCACCGGCTAAACCTTTAAAAGTCAGCAATTTTTTTTTTCTTCTAAATTTTATTATTATTATTATTATTACTGGTCGTTTGTATAAAAATGTATCAAATGTAGAAAAACGTGAGGAAACGTACGAAAACCTATAAAAAAGAAAAAAACAAAAGAAAATTAACTCAAAATAAAAAAAACGGCCGTTAGTATAAATGACTAATGTTGTAAATATTCGTTTGCTAAATGGACTAACGTTTCCACATTAACTCATAAGAAAATTAAATCACAAGAAAAAAAATGCCACGTCACTTTTTTTCTTCTTCATATTACATGAGTAATTTTTTTGGTACACGTACCATATCGTGATGTTTTGAGAAAGTATGCGGCTATTTAATGCCTTAAACCCTAAATGATTAAATGATATGTATGCATGTGGCCGTATAAGTTAATATCGTAATCGGGTAGACTGCCTGAAAGTTAATCGGTTGTAATTCAAAAAGTTGAGGCCCCAAGCTTTCGAATTTTGAAAGTTAATACTCGGTTGAACTTAATGATAAAATTTTATGTGTCATTATAAATATACACATTTGGTGACTAATACACTGTCGTTTTGACAGTGGGCCGGGTGCTACAGTATCGGGCTTCCATTTTGGGTCAGCCCGATTTTAGTTGTTGTTGTTGTTTGTTTTTTGTTTTTTGTTTTTTTTTTGTTTTTTTGTTTTTTTTTTTTAATTTATGCATAAAGTAGGAGGGAAAAAAATATTACAAAAGTTCTGATTTATTCAAATAAAAAAATACCCGCGGAAACATCTCGATACTAGTAACTCTTAAAATAATCGATATGGTCACTAACGTACAACCCATTATATTAAAAAAAACCATATCAGCAATAAACAAAAACTATACTTTAAACTAGAGCCCTACACATAAGCAATTATAATAAAAATATTACTAATATACACATTTGTCGACAACTAGCCTAAATTTAGCATAAAATGTTGGCCCAAAATCTGGCCAAAAAAGTAAAAAAAAAAATACTCTAAAAGGACCCTCACCTTTTAACTATTTACGATTTTCTTACACAAAAATTCCCGTAAAAAAATTTACAAAACCGTCCCAAAAAAAGAAAATATTCGGGAAAATATTAGCCCGTCCCAACGCAAATTTTTTTTCCTCGAATCATACAAAAAAAGAAAATATTAAAAATTAGCCCCGGATAACGCATCGCCAAAAAAAACCCCCCCGAAACGTAAAAAAGGACCCTCACTTTTTAACTATTTACGATTTTCTTACACAAAAATTCCCGTAAAAAATTTTACAAAACCGTCCCAAAAAAAGAAAAATTTTATGGGAATAAATTAGCCTGTACCAAACGCATAAATTTTTCCTCACGTATCATACAAAAAAATAAAATATTAAAAAATTAGCCCCGCCATAACGTATCGCCTAAAAAAAACCCCGAAACGTACAAAAAAATTATTCGGGAAAAAATTAGCCCCGCCGCAACGCGCAGGTTCTTTTGCTTGTTGTTAAAACATAAAAGAGACATAGTCAATGTTGCACCGACATTTGGTATACCATGCATAACTAGTCTCTTATATGATATCTAGAAAGGTGGTCGGAGTTTCATCATTGTGATGATAAGTTTGATGCTTCTTACTGCAACTACATGAACATGCATGTTTATGGCCTTCTTTGCCAGCAAATACATTAAGGTTAAAAACAACATTATTAACAAAGCAATTACAAATCATGAAGAATAAAATTTACGCACTAGACAAGCTATTTCAAACAATTTGCTTAATATGGGATAATAACTGCAAATAAAAAAGAATTACCCAATGAGACTATCATTAAAGAGAAGGGGTAACAATGTGATGACGTCCTCATAAATACTGGAGGAAGTTTATTTACATAAATGGTCCATCTTTTTACTTCTTGGTGGGTTTGGACCATGGTGGATACTAGAGTCCGGGGTTAGTGGTCAGAAACCTTCAACCCACACACGACATGTTTAAATAATCGAGTCAGATTTGTCACCCTTAATATGTTTATGCCTAACATGTTAAATTAAATGGGTTTGCGGGTTAAACAAGTTAATTGAGTTCAAATAACCTTTCATCTTAATTGTTTGTTATGGTAATTATAATAAAGATGAAATCTGGTTCTTTATGATTTCTTGTAAATAGGATCATGTCTTAGGGTTTTACTGTTTTAGTTTCGACACAAAATTGCGGTATGTCATACTCTGGTTGTTGTTGTAACTAGAAACACAATATAATCTGATTATAGAGTAAATTGCAAAAATCGTCCCTAAAGTTTAGCCAAATTGCATGTTTCGTCCCAAATAGTTTAAAAGTGCATAGAATAGATAGTTCCAAAATCAAACTATTTTGCAAAAAATCGTCCCTGGTTAACGACGAAACATGCAATTTAGCTAGACATTAGGGACGCAACATGCAATTTGGCTAAACTATGTGGGACAATTTTTGCACTTTCAAACTATTTGAGACGAAACATGCAATTTGGCTAAACCTTAGGGACGATTTTTGCAATTTGCTCCTGATTATATGTGACTGCTCGTTTATCACATCATAACGATCATTTAGATTTTATGATTTGCGTTGTGTTTTCGACATTTTGGTTGTTGTTCATCATATTTTGTACCAAAAGTGATTTCTTACATGATTTTGATTGCACTTAGCGTTGTGCATAAGCGTTGTCTACGATCTTGTTTCCTGATTATTTCTTGACTCATTTTGTGGATACTTGATATTGTTTGGGTATTATATCATATATGCTTAAACCTGCCACTTAATTATGTATGAATTTGAGGTTAGTTTTGATCTTAATATAGATCTTGACACAAATTATTGGTTTTTTTAACGGCAAAGATGGAATATATATAAAAAAGAGTCTAGCAAGAAGCTAGAAACTTAAAGTACAATAGAGTCAACAAAAAGAATTACATAACAATGAAAAATGGTAAAATCCCGAGACTTTAACTGCGAGGGAATCAAAAGGGATGAATTTTTTTTTGACACGAAGGCCGACGGATCGGTTTGGCAAAAGAAAAACCCCCCATCCCGGAGGCCGAGCCACTGGTTTTCACTCCGAGATGGATTTTGATGAAACCCCAAACAAGTCCCGAGTGAAGGATTAAAAGAAGAACCATCCTCAAATCCGACGAAGACGCCAAACAAAAAAACATTGGCGTACAGGTACGCCAACCTAGCAAACTTGAACGCCAGCTTTAGGAAAAAACCAAAAGCAGCTTTAACCATTGTCATGCTCCTCGATCGATAGGGGAATTATGATCGAAAGGGGATACATAAGCCAGTCATTCCAAGATAACTTCATATGGTCCCTATTGTGAAGCCACGAAAATGAAGAGAAACGAACATTATCGAATAGATCACTTTTCCTCAACGGTTGAGAGTTAAACGTGACGCTATTTCGGTATCTCCAAAGCCACCAAAGAACCGAAGTAGTAATAACATAGAACCTGTGTTTTTTCTCTTTAGAAGCATGCCAAGAGATGATCCAATCATTGAAAGAATCCCAAGAAGAAGCTTGAAAAAGAGGAATATCACACCATCTAAAAACGAGCTTCCACATATCGGTAGCAATGTCGCATTCGAAGAAAACATGATTAGCAGATTCAACATTGGCATTGCAAGAAGGACAAGAGATGGCCGGAATATCCATACCACGCGAAGAGAGATTCAATCTATGAGGGAGTCGGTCCAAGGAAAGCCTCCACATAAACACATTGACCTTCCGGGGGATAGATTTATCCCAAGTAGTAGCATGAGCAAGAGTGGGAAGGATATTTTGGTCAATCCTATAACGAGCATCCTTAACGGTAAAAGTACCATTAGGACCAAGACTCCAAGTACAAGTATCTTCATTGACATCAATATTTAGTTGACCGATCTCATTTAACATGTCACATAAATAGGCAAGATTTCTAACACCAAGATTGGTCCGAGACCAATTCCAAGACCATTGCCCATTATTAATACGGTCAATGATAAGACAATCTTTGTCTTGATCAAGATGATAGAGCCGATTGTACCTTGTAAAAAGAGGAGTCTCGCCTACCCAAATATCTTTCCAAAATCGAATACGAGTGCCACAACCTGCTTTAAAACGAAAAGTGTTAGATAAGATAATACCTTTCGAGTGGAGAAAATTGGAGGTTCCAACAATGTTAGCCCAAATGCCCTTGAAGCTACAACCATTTGTATCGAAACCTCCTTCTTGACCATGATAAGCTTTGATGACCTGAACCCAAAGGGCGTTTGGGGAAGAAAGCAACCTCCATCTCCATTTTTGAAGAAGAGCAAGGTTGAAAGCTTTAAGACTGTCAATGTTTAACCCTCCTTTATCGAAAGAATTAAGAATAATTGGCCATTTGACCCAAGCCATTTTGTTTTTATCTTTATTACCACCCCAAAAAAATTTAGCCCGAATTCTTTCCAAGTCTTGAAGGACCGATTCGGGTGCTCTGAAAATCGATAGATAGTAGATACCAAGACTACCAAGCACAGACTTGATAAGAGTCAGACGACCCCCAATCGACAGAAGATTAGCTTTCCAAGAGGAAAGCCTCATATGAAAACGATCAACAAGCGTCTTCCAGCTAGCAATAGACTTCATATTGGAACCAATGGGGAGACCAAGGTAATTGAAAGGGATATCACCTGCAATACAACCAGCATTGCTAGCCATACTTAAAACTTCATCTTTATTAACCCCAATACCATAAATATTAGACTTGTGAATATTAATCTTGAGACCCGAGGCTAGATAGAAAACATGGAGAACACGAATGATATTATCCATGTCTTTAGCATTCCAATCTGTAGTAATGATCACATCATCTGCATAGAAAAGATGGGAAACATTGATAGTAGAATTCTTAATATTAACACCAGTAATCAAACCATTTCCCACTGCTTCCTCAAAAGCATTATGGAGACCTTCCATAACCAAGATGAAAAGGAAAGGAGATAGAGGATCTCCTTGCCTAAGACCACGCTTAATGGAAAACTCAGATGTAGGGCTACCATTAATAAGAATAGAAGCTCTCGAAGAATTGAGACAAGCTTTAATCCAAGAGCACCATTTATTACCAAATCCAAAACTGTCGAGAATGTGAATCAAGTAATTCCAGCTTATGGAATCAAAAGCCTTTTCAAAGTCCACTTTAAAAATGAGGAGCTTCTTTTTTCGTTTTTTATACCACTCAATGATTTCGCTTAGAATAACAGGGCCATCAAGAATTTGACGACCAGCAATAAACGCCGACTGTTCCTTGCTAACAATCTTGTCAATCACTTTAGATAAACGGTTAGCTAAAATCTTGGCAATGATCTTATAGTGTATACCAATAAGCGAAATAGGGCGAAAGTCAGTGATTAAGGTAGGGTTGTTGACCTTTGGGATAAGGGTGAAAAACGATGAATTAGCACCATTAGGCATAACACAAGAAGCAAAGAATAAGTTAACAAAATCATATAGATCCTTCTGAATAGTGCCCCAATACTTCTTCACAAACGCAAAAGAGTAACCATCCGGGCCCGGAGCTTTACTACTTCCACAATCCCAAACGGCTTCCTTAATTTCCTCAAGGGTAACCTGTCTTTCAAGAGTTTCTCGATCCATGCAATTAAGGGAATGAGAATGAGGAAGGTTAGAGAACATAACCTGTGAATCTTGAGCTTGGAATTTCCTTTTATAGAATTGAAGGAAGGCATCCTTGATCAAACAAGGGTTCGTGATCCAATTTCCTTCAACCATAATCCCATTGATCATCTGATTCCGCCTTTTTTGGTTGATGAGCCCATGGAAGAATTTGGAATTTTCATCCCCTTCTATATCCCATTTGACATGAGCTTTTTGAATAATATCCATTGAAGCAAACTTATCGATCTTTTCAATTTCTTGAAGAAGGATGAGGCGGTGATCATTGTCGGAAGGCATAGCGGATCCCTCATCAATCCTTTTCTCAATTGAATTAATTTCCTCAAGAGCCACGGTTTTTCTGTTTCTTTCCAACGTCTTGATGTTGTTGCTCCATTGTTTGATCTTATCCTTGAGGCGGCGAAACTTTTCATGACATTTGAGATTAGAATCAAGCAATTCCCATTCCTCTTTAATGAGGTTATCAAAACCATCTCTCAGAAGCCATGAGTTATACAATTTGAACGGAGTGGGACCAAAATCAGTTTTGTCAATATGAAGAAGGATAGGGTTATGATCAGACCATAACCTATCGAGAGCAGTAATCCGAACATCTGGGAGCCGAATAGTCACATCTTCTGAAATAAGGAAGCGATCAAGTTTACTAAGCTTAGTACCTGCTTTATTCATCCAAGTAAAAGAGCGACCACCAATAGGAAGATCGACTAAACCTGTGGAATCAATGAAAGAGTTAAAATGATCAGCTTCAATACTATTCAAAGTAGTACCAAACCTTTCTTGTGCGTTTCTGACAGCATTCATGTCTCCAAACATAATATAGGAGCCATTATGGTGATGCATGAAGTCTGTGAGTCTATTCCATAAGGCAAGTTTAGAAACATGATCTTGTGGGCCGTAAATATTCACCATGAAACAGTCTCCAACGCCTTGATCCAAGAAAGCCAAGATATGTAGGAATCCAAAGGAATCCAAACCAAATTCCACCATCTGTAAACTAAACGTGTGACTTCTATCGCCAAACGACATCTAAACAAAAGGTGATCCTACTCCTCGTCAGAAAACATTACAAATCAACAAGATTGAAGAAGGCACCAACACACCCTTTCGCATACAAAAACGTAAAAAACGTAAAAAGAGCATAAAAAACGTAAAAACGTACAAAATGTCAAAAAAGGCATTAATTGCAATTTGGGCTAGATTTGTCAACTCTACAAATAATGAGGGAGTGATTAGTATGAGTTTTAGTAAATTTACACTTTTGATTCCTTCATGTTTTTTTTAATCTTAAATCTTTGTGTTTTTAATCTAATGAAATGGGTGGTTTAGATTAGTTCCTTAGTATGTGGGGCTAAAACTTGTCCTCAAAATAACTCACCTCCTACAATTACACCATCTTTTAAACGACGAAAAGGTTTTCTACCATCGTTTTAGTTTCATGATCTTTCTACCATCGAGTGTAGGCAAATCGATTTGATATATCAACTGCATTGCATTGAAAGCACTCTCTTTCGCATTAAAACCAATGATTAATTATTGCTTTGCGGAATTACAACATTTGAAACACCCCCCAAAGCTGAAAAGAGTAGATCATTCAGATATCTTATCGGTTTACAAGGCGCTCAGTTATATTATTTTCTCACTATTTTACAAGCTAGTTTATTTTAGCAGTTCAAGCCCATATAAGCCTCTAAACGTCTCGTCTCAAACACAACCATATTTGAGACGAGTTGTTACACTTTTATGTTGAGCGACGCATGACTATTCTAATTATCTAATGAAATGTGTGGAAATGATAGATCACAATCGATCGGTCAAACTCCTCGCATGCTTAAACACGACTATAGTGTATACTTTGTAATATATTTGTGTGTACGTGTTAGTAAGATTATAAAATGAAAATAAAAGTTGTGAATATGAGGTTTGGAAAAGAAAAGTCGTACATGGATGATAAAGTGTGCAATCAATGGTCCGCAAGGAGTCGATATCACTTGACAAAGGAATGCAATTTTGGCTATTCTTTATAAAATCAAAAGTCATAGTAAACACATGTTTTATTGTCTACACAAAATTATAAACCGACAGTGTTATCTGTGTCTCCATCTTTTCTCATACACATATTATAACATCAAAAAGAAAAAAATGTAAGTTTTTTTTAACAACGGCAATTTATTAAAAACAACTAGCAAAGCGTTAGAAAATTATAAAGGAGATTGTAACCAATCATTCTAAGTACTGTAAAGTTTACCTCTAGTTTTTTACCAAGAAAATGAACAAAATAAGATGATATTTATCTAATAGTATGTCACACTTCCCTCAAGGACTAAGAGTGATTTTGCTAAACTTATACGGAAGACGCAAATTAACAACCAGATTGTTCTGAGATGTGCTTTTTGACACCAGTCATTGTTCACCCACAAATAATAGCTCCGATAACTCTTCTTGTATAGCATAGCAACAACTAAAGTGGGCACGAGCCGAAACTCCACCTCGTAAGTTTTTTATTTACAAAATCTCTTCAATAAACCTATATGTTTTCTTAACGTAGGTATCAACGGAAACAAAACCTTTTGGTACACACATATTAAAACATACGGAGTAACTAATATGTTTCTTAACCAAGTATGTATCCGTTTTGTATTTTACCAAATATGAAAATCAAATTATGTTAAATGACAAATATGTCCTAACTTTTATATTGAAAAAGAAGTAGTTGGGAAACACGTCTGGAAAAATAGCATTCTTTTTTACTCAGAAGTGAAATACTTTATTAAACACAACTGAATTATCTTTTTTGATCATTTTCATTGGGTAGCTAACATCAAAATACATGTTTTCAAGTAAATATTAGCATATACCACGTTACATATTAATGTAAATTTCTCTTTAGTATGATAACTGAGTGATGTAAACTTCGATTTTTTGAAGTATTTTCATGTTTAGATTATCACAATTTCAACACATTGATGTCACCCGCGGATAAAAATTCAAAACCATTGAGCTACATTCGTTGCTTGCTTACACGTACACGTGGGATAGTTTGTGATTCTTCGATTATCCAGTACAAGAACAAGATGAATGGATATGAGTTTTTCTTGATGGTAGTATCCGCACTGTTGTTCTAAACCTACAATAACAATAGCTAATTATATTGGAGCATGGTGTGCGAATGTAAGGTGTAGACAACCGTACTTTTACTTGTGAATGCTAAAATGCGTGAGTATCCTTATAAACTTGTGAATGCGAAACTGATCACGTATGCATGAGTGTGAGTGTTTTTATTAACTTAATGAATGCTTAACTAGTAAAAAGCAAAAAAAAGAAAGAAAAAAATGAGTAAAATATTTACCGAAGGATCAAAACGAGTTGTTGTAAAATTTTAAAACGTCATGTTTTAGGGGGCATTTGGTTTCTATTTGGGAATCACTATTAATATGAGAATCATAATAGGTTTATAAACCCACCATGTTTGGTGAGTATGAGATGTAACTATTTTAATGAGTTTCATTCTTAATTTTAAAAACTAACCCAATCACATTAAAAATGAAAGTCGTTCTTTTAATCTCATACCCTCAAACCAACTACCCACTTAAATCGTAGTATCTTTTACGGAATGTGATAAAAACTTATAAAATATTGAGGCATGAACTACGTTTTGTTATTTACTAAGGAATATATTTTCTTTAGCTTTACATTTGGGAATACATTTCTCAAGTAAACAGGTGGTATAAAGTTTGGTGATAATAATGTATTTATTTAATATTCCGTTTCATTCTAAAATGTAAATTACAAAATGGGAAAGCCACCTGAAGGGCACATTTATGTTATTAATCCAAATTTATGAATTAAATCCGACGTAAAGCTACACGGTATGGAGGTAAACTCACACGGTGAGTTCCAAAGTCACCTTTCATTTGCCATCCTATTCATTAAAATTCACGCGTGAGTTAGGGATTTTTGAGGAGTGAGTGGTGAGTTACATAATTGTGGGCCCTTTTATTTTCATTTAATGTATTTTATTTATAGTTGTGAGTGTGTGTGAGTATTTAGTGATATTTTATATAAAGTGAGTATATTAATGAAATGTGAGTTTATGTTGCTATTACGGTTGACAGATGAGTTTTAAAGTTAGAGAGAGAAAGCTGATATAATGCTAACGTGGAAGGTGAGTTTCACCTCACCATACCATCCGGCCTAAAAGAGGTGTAATGTTCCCACCTTTACTGCATATGGCATCCCTAATTGTTCCCAAAATCAAGTTTACTTGACCCACTTTAATTTTCTCACCATATTATTCCAAAAGATAAACTAAAATGAATTAGCATAATGTTTAGACAAAGTACTAATCTAGAAAAGGAATGAATCTCCAACAACACAAAACATATTAAGAATTCAAAGGATTTGGGTTCTTTGAGTTGTCTACTTAGACATAAGATAAAATAAATAAAAACTCTTAAATGGGGACATCAAGTGCTTAATTAAAAATCAAGCACTAAACGTTAGTCTCCAATTATATTATCAATCCTTGAGGTCAGTCTGAGAGTTAGTTAGGGAACCAAACGGGTTGTATTGCTTCAAAGTTCAAACCTATTTTTATATTTCGATGATTGTTAGAGTGTATCACCTCAAACTTCAAAGCCACGAACTTGCCTAATTACTTAAAAATCATTCGTAAACATAGTTCAAAGTATTAACAACCCCATCATCACCTATAACTTATAAGAATCTTCCAATTCTTACTTTGCAGCAATGTGTTATTTCATATTGATTAGTGCGTTTAAAATGTCGTATTCAAATGACTCGGTATATCGTAGTCCGTCGTTGTTTGAACGTGAATCTTTTCAATCAACGTCTAATCCATGTACTTTACGATGCTACCTTGACAATAACATCGAACCAATCGTGCTATAACCATTAATTTGTTGATGAAACATAGATATCATTGAAAGCTCGATTTAAGCCGAAGCAATCATCTCAACAAGTTTGTTTCTTGAACGCATATATCAACTAAACATAACTTAAGTGATTGTTATATATTTGGTTGTTATAAGACGTCTTATAAATAATTTGAGGTCGTCAAAAAAAAAAATGCACCAAGGTATATAATGGTAGATGTACTTAAATGATGATGTCATCTCGGAAAACAAAACAACACATTCTAGCCATCCATTTTTCATCAAATAAAAAAACAATTTAAAAACTTTACTTTCCACATATTTTTTAAAAATAAAATATCTTGCAAACGGTAAATCGTCAAACGACAAAAAATATATCATCGCGACGAGAATTAAATCATCTTTCTATAGAGGGGCACTTTTATATACTATCGACGAACTTTTTTTCGAATTTTTTTTCCAGTCACATCTGAAAAAATCACATGTGATTTCATAAAATCACATGTGATTTTTTCAGACGTAACTAAAAATAATCGATTTCATATACTATTGACGACTTTTTAGTGTTAAAATTTCCGTCAAAAAAAATTACACGTGATTTGTAAAATCTCTGTATTTGGATGTTTAAAAAGAATCACGTGTTATTTCAACAAATCGCATATGCATTTCACCAAATTCACCTAATGATTATTTTAAAGTAATAAATCACGTGTGATTTTATAAATTCATAAATCGCATGTGAATTAACAAATTTACGTGTGATTTTTAATTAAGAAACACAATGTGATTTTTTTCGAATCACCGTTGAATTTTTTCTGCCGAAATAAAAAAAAAAGTCCGTCAAAGATAAAAAAGTGCCTCCTATAGAAAGATAATTTAATTCTCTTCGCGATGGTATAGTTAAATTTACGTCAAACAAAAAAAAATACACCATCGCGACGAGTATTCTTTATCTTTCTATAGGGGGCACTTCTATATACTTTCGACGAACTTTTTTTTCGATTATTTTTTTCAGTCACGTCTGAAAAAATCACATATGATTTTTAAAATCACATGTGAAATTTTTCAGACATGACAGAAAAGAAAATAATCGAAAAAAAAAATACGTCGAAAGAATAGTATAAGTGCCCCTCTATACGAAAGATATTTAATTCCGCGGACACGATTATATAGTTTCGTTTTATCAAATACTGGACGATTACGGTTTTGTGAGATATCTAATTTCAAAAAAATAAGATGAAAGTGGGTTTTATAATTAAATTAAAATATGAATTAATCTAAACTATTAGATGGAAATAAAATGGAAGGTTGAGATAAAGTGGATTGTTCTTTTATTAGATAGTGTTCTACATAAAACTTTTATGTGTTTGATTAATATATAAAAATGAATTAGTTGTTTCGTATTAATTCTAGAAAAAACAAAATGGTTTGTTTTTATGAGCCCCCATAATCTTAACTGGCCCTATAAATCTGTTTTTAAATCCCTCTACTGTTTGTTTAATTGGAAATTAGCCGTCCATTACAAAGAAATCATATCAAGCTTTTATTTACAATAAGATGCGAAGTATAAACACATAATCATTGTAGGGTTGGTGTTTGTATGTATATAGCAAGGTTTTCAAGATCGGGATCTTACTTAGGATCGTTTTCGTCTTTGTAAGATCGTGATCGTAAGATCGGATCGGGATCTTAAGATCCTACTATGATGTCATTTTCTTAATAATCTTTGTAATACTATACATATATAAACATTACTATATATCATTAACACAAAATTATATAAATGTTTCATAGAAATGTTGTCGTAAATTATAATTATAAAATGCTTAAGAAGATTAACATGTAGTTTTTTAAGTTCTACAAAACTCAACCCATAAATTTGTAGTTTTGTAATTTGTGGTTCGAGAAAAGTAAGATCGGATCGTAGTAGATCTTAAGATCCTATGATCAAGATCGGGATCCTATAAGATCCTAAGTTTGCAAAGATCCTATGTAGGATCAGGATTGTTTTTGCTTTGCAATATCGTAAAATCGTAAGATCCTAACATCAATAATCGTAGACTTAAACAACCAAAGGGTACTATAACGTAGAGGTGGCCAATGGGTAGTGTTCAGGGTCGGTTTGGGTCATGGGTCAAATGGGTCATGGGTCAAACAGGTTATGTCTTAAAAATGGGTCTAACGGGTCATGGGTCAAATGGTTTGGGTCAGGTTGACCCATTAAATTATGGTGTTTTCATACATTTTTGAACCGTTTTATACGTTTCGCCAGTCTTTTTACGTTTTCGTTGTTTTTTTCGATTTTTTACGTTTTCGTCCGATTTCTTACGTTTTCGTCTGTTTTTTTACGTCTTCGTCTGTTTTTTTACGTTTTCGTCCGATTTCTTAGGTTTTCGTCCGATTTCTTACGTTTTCGTTTGTTTTTTACGTTTTCGTCCGATTTCTTACGTTTTCGTTCGATTTCTTACGGTTTTGTCCGGTTTCTTACGTTTTTGTCCGATTTCTTACGTTTTCGTCCATTTTCTTATGTTTGCGTTCGTTTTTTACGTTTTAGCCCTTTTTTTACGTTTTCATCAGATTTCTTACGTTTTCGTCAGATTTCTTACGTTTTCGACCATTTTTTACGTTTTCCTCCATTTTTACATTGTTGTTTGGTTTTTTTACGTTTTCGTCAGATTTCTTACGTTTTCGTTCGATGTTTTATGTTTTCATCTTTTTTTTACGTTTTTGTCCGTTTTTTTACATTTACGTCCGCTTTCGTACGTTCTCCTCTGTTTTCTTACGTTTCTGTCTGTTTTTTTACGTTTTCGTCTTTTTTTAAAAACGAATAAAGACGTATAAAACCTAATAAAAAGAAGA
The DNA here is from genome assembly GCA_026074375.1 of Tanacetum coccineum. NCBI lineage: Eukaryota > Viridiplantae > Streptophyta > Magnoliopsida > Asterales > Asteraceae > Tanacetum > Tanacetum coccineum. The sequence continues at coordinate 26,627 of BQNB010017927.1, forward strand.
TAGGTGTGAAAAAAACAAAAGAAAACGTTCAAAACGAAAGAAAACATAAACGTAAGAAATCGGACAAAAACGTAAAAAACGGACGAAAACGTAATAAATCGGACGAAAACGTAAGAAATCGGACGAAAACGTAAAAAAAAGATGAAAAAGAAATCTGACGAAAACATAAAAAAAGGCGAAAAAGTAAGAAATCGGACGAAAACATAAGAAATCGGACGAAAACGTAAATAAACAGACGAAAACGTAATAAATCGGACGAAAACGTAAGAAATATGACGAAAACGTAAAAAAAGGACAAAAACGTAAAATAACAGACCAAAACGTAATAAATCAGACGAAAACTGAAGAAATCAGACGAAAACGTAAGAAATCGGACGAAAACGTAAGAAATCGGACAAAAACATAAAAAAAATAGTCGAAAACGTAAGAAGTCTGACGAAAACGTAAAAAAGCCGAAAACGTAAGAAATCGAGAGAAAACGTAAGAGCATCTCCAATGCTATGTTTTTAAAAGACTTTTTACTATTCTATTAAGCTTTTGAAAATGTTTTAACCATTGTAGTAAAAGCTTTTTAAAAGGGTTTTTGGCAAAGACTTGGCAAACTAAAAGCTTTTGCAAAAATCTTTTCCCCCTCTATCATTCTTATTATATTATATTTATTTATTTATTCATGATAAAGCTTTAGAGACTTGATAGCATTGTAGTAATGACTTGTAAATGACTTTTTATTAAATGAAACATAATTACAAAGTGGGTAATTAATAGCAAAAAGTCTTTCAAAAACCTTAGCATTGTAGATGCTCTAATAAATCGGACGAAACGTAAGAAATCGGACGGAAACGTAAAAAATCAGACGAAAATGTGAAAAAATAGACGAAAATGTAATAAATGGGACGAAAATGTAAAAAAACTGACGAAAACGTAAGGAATATGACAAAAACATAAAAAAAGACGAAAACGTAAGAAATCGGGCGAAAACGTAAGAAATTGGACGAAAACGTAAAAAAACAGACGAAAACGTAAGAAATCGGGCGAAAACGTAAGAAATCTGACGAAAACGTAAAAAAACAGACGAAAACGTAATAAATCGGACGAAAACGTAAAAAAACGGCCGGAAACGTAAGAAATCGGGCGAAAACGTAAGAAATCGGACAAAACCGTAAAAAAAGAGACGAAAACGTAAGAAATCGGACGAAAACGTAAAAAAACAGACGAAAACGTTAAAAAACAGGCGAAAACGTATGAAATATGACGAAAACGTAAAAAACGAACGAAAACGTAAAAAACGGACGAAATCGTAAGAAATCGGACGAAAACGTAAAAAAACAGACGAAAACGTAAGAAATCTGACAAAAACGTAAAAAAACGGACGAAAACGTAAGAAATTTGACGAAAACATAAAAAAACAGACAAAAACGCTCAAAAAACGTATAAACGTAAAAAAAAGTTATGATTAAGGTATACTATCACTTTTTAAGAAGTTATAACTAATTAGGTTAAAGTTTAACTAGGTCGACCCATTCGACCCATTCTTATGACCCATTGGACCCATTCATTTAATTTTAAAGTATGTTTTAAAGCTCATTGGACCCAAACTTCATTTAACTTAAAGACTCAAATGACCCAAATATTTAAAAAAATGACCCAATTGAACTCATTCTTTTATATTTATTATTAACATATTTGGCTTGCAAGTATGACCAAGATATGCAAATGATTTCTCTTAAAACATCATGAAAGTTAACATTAATAATGGTGAATTGTAACTGTTTAGGATTTATCATTTAGGTTAGTTGCTTAAAAATATATTTAACTTATTATTTTTTATAGTTTTGTGTCTTCTTATTAAAACACAAAAATTTTAAATTTATGCTTTTTAGTGTATTGTATGATCATTACACCACTCAATATCGATATATTTATTAACAACTATATTGATACCGAGAGGTAAAATGATTATTTTTCACAAGCAAAATACACAGAAAAACATGAATTCAAAAGTTTTATGTTTTAATTAGAAAAAAATATATCCAAAATACAAAGAAAAAAAAATTATAAGTTAGATACAGACAATGAACCCTACATCTATGTTTATAAATTTTGCTAATAATTTAGTAGTGAATTTTCCGTATTATATTTGTGTAAGAATTGAAAATGTTGTAAGGATGTATATAAGGTGGTTGATATCTCGTTATCTTATCTTATATGATATAAAAATGGTGGATATACATGCTTAGAAGGCAAAATGTCATGGTCTCTTAATTCTCTTGTACTCCCAATTCCCAAAACTTTGCTAATCAAATTTTGTATAAATAGTTTGTTGGTTGCGTAGTTTAATCGTCTACTTAATTTGATAATGATTTCATATTAAACGTAACCAAGTAACTATTCTTATTAATTTAATTTAGTATCTTCAACAAATAAAGGATATTCTATTTGGCTAATCAAATACTGACTAACTTTTATAAAATGCTTGTAGTTACATATAAATGATTGTGACTTTAATTCCGATCTAAAATAGGTGTTACAACTTACAAATTTGTGATGTGTAGTGTGTCCGATACTTTGTTTACTTTTCAAAAATATTTATTGGCTACGTTTGGGATGTAAAGCAATTATTGGGTAAAGTAAAATTAGTACTCTCTCCGTTCCATTTTTATTGTTCATGTTTTCTTTTTTGGATGTCTCAATTTAATTGTCCATTACTAAAAATAGATAGGGAAGTTTGATCAAGTTTACTATATTACCTCTGTTTGAAATTATTATTATAAACTTTAAAGAAGACTTTAATTAATTAGCTAAGGGTAAAACTGTCATTCTGCCAAAAAGTAAGAAAGAGAATGCAGTAATAAATGCATTTTTCTTAAACTGTGTGTTTTTTATCGGGAGACAATAATTTTGAGACGAAGGAAGTACTTTGTAATAGGGGTGAGCAGAAGAAACCGAAAAAACCGATCGAAACTAGAAACCGATGGTTCGGTTTTTAATTTTTCAAAAACCAAAAAATTTCGGTTCGGTTTCGGTGTCCAAAAACCGAACCGTAAAAAACCGAACCGAACCAAATCAGTTTTATAATAATATATAATTAATATAATATAAATAAATAAATAATAAATCAAAATTTTAAATTCATATTTATTTTGTGGATGAAATTATATTATATATATTATATATATTATCTTAATGTTTATATATATGTGTTTGTCGTGTACATGTGTTTACTTGACAATATATCGTTACATATATGACAATGATCATACTATGTGTATTTTCACATGAATGTGTGTGTCTCTCATTTTTATATGTGTATAAATATAGAAATTTGTGTAAACATTATTAGGCTCATATTGACAAAAAAAATTAGAAAAAATATCTAATTTTCTACGTAAAACAAGTTTATTAATATAAATTTTCCACAACCAAATATAAACGGTTTGAAACCGAAAAAACCAAAAAACCGAACCGCAAAAACCGAGAAACCTAAAAAACTAAACCGCCAAAAACCAAGCGGTTTCGGTTTCTGATTTTATAAAAACCGAATATTTCGGTTCGGTTTCGGTTTTAGCCAAAAACCGACCCAAACCGAACCGTGCACACCCCTACTTTGTAAGACGTTACATGGACTGTGTTTGTTGGGTAATTATATAATGGGCCTATTTGAAATAGTGGGCCTGCTGGTTCATGTAGCTATTTCCAATATGAAGTTATGGACTGATTATATCATGTCCATTCTTCTATATATTTAAATTTAAAGTATAGTAAATTGCAAAAACATTATCCGGTTTGGCCAAATTACAGCCATAAAAGTACAAGCGTAATCTCTATTATTAACTTTGTTGTATGGTCTATGTCTAGATTTAGACATAAATTAGTTTATGTCAATACGACTCGCCGATAATGAATCATCGAGCAATCAAGAATACTCGCTAATAATGAAATCAATGAGCAAACTCAGCCAAGTACAAGTTAGAGACATTGTCAAGGAATCGATGATAACTTGAAGACATACTCTCTAGCATATGTGTATCAGCTAGTATGTAGAAGGAAGTAAAGCTGAAGGATAAAGGTTCATCTGGATTTGATAATACCATGAAGAACCTATCAACTCTTTGCGTCTGCCAACAGAGCATAGCTCGAAATATATGTTAAAATATTTAGGCAGGACTTTTGAAAAATGCAAAAAAGCGCATAACTGCTCACTAAATCATGGTTGTTGATTGTTCCATAATAGAAACATTTAATAGAAGATGTACTTCTCATTGAATGTTTCACACGTCTCAATCACCCACACGTGACAACCTCGTACTCCCATATATAAGAGAGTGTTGGTCGTGGTAAATGCTTATCACTTTCACATTTATTGAAAACATTTAAGAATTGCACGTACTCTCTTTGAACTCAGGTTGGTCCCTGATTCTATCATCGATCTCAAAAGTTCACTTGCAAACTTATTCTGTGTATACGTTTTCTTGGACAAAGAGCTATTTTATTATTAATCAATTAAGTGTTAATTTGCATAACACTTTCCAATTCTTTAATTGATTTCTAACAAGAATTATACGATTGAAAAGTTAGTCTTGTGTTTGCATATAAACTGTTTTATACATTGTTTCAGAAACAAGTCAAGGATATGGGAAATACAATTGGTATTAGAGCAAGTTTGGTCTTAAAATATTTCAAAATAAGTGCTTAATACTTAAAACTTGTAAAATCTTTTGAATCAAGATTCATCCATGACTGGGAATAATGAAAATATTAATGGTGTTGTTGGAAATAATATTGGTCTAAAATTTGACATTAACAAGAATGCAAACAAACCTAACCATGACCCACTACAACTCCTAGGTCCAATGGTGTGGGGAGTTCATGTTACTCATGTTCCTTTAGTAGAAGTGGATGATTTTCTAAACTAGAAAGACAGGATGTTAGTCTATCTTGATGGACTAGAACCGCTTCTTATTAAAATCTTGGAAAATAGTCTATATATCTCAAAGTCCATGCATCTACACCTGAAAACTTTTTGGCTAAGCCACAAAACCAATAGACCCCTGAGGACATGAGACTTGCTAACCTAGATAAGGGACTAAAAAGCATTCTTATCTCAAGTCTTTCCAATGAAATAATGAAATATGTCATCATGTGTATAATTGCCAAAGAAATGTGGACTCACCTTATTTTAGATCACGGGGACCCTCTGAGACCAAGGACACCAAAATAGAAACTCTGAGACTGAAGTTCAATGCCTTTAAGGCACTTGATAGTGAAATAGTTGCACAAAATTACACCATGCTCAAAATCTTGTTGAATGACCTTGAAAATAAGGGTAGTTGTTGGGTTCAGTTCCTGAGCCCTTCAGTCTTTCAGTAGATTTAAACATAAAATCCCCTAAGTGTTTCCCAAGCTGAAGTCTATCAGCTTGAGTCGCTGAAGCTTCTTCAGCGATAGCTCTTCAAATCCTTAGAAGATTGGGAAGTATCTTCACTTCAGTTCCTGCGGCGGTACAGAAACTGAAGAAGGCCCTTGGTTGGAGCTTCAGTTCAGCTTGGTTGACAATTCCAAGCTGAGCGTAGTCTATCTCCTTAACAAAAGTTGAAACGTGTTATTTCACTTCTAGAAGGTTTACAAGGCGGAAAAAAGATTGCTTTATGTCAAAAGGAATAAATCAATCTCATTGGGAAATGTTACTTCTAAAGTTGGTATAGAAGTACATCAACTTTCCTTTAAGGACTGTACCTGGTACTATAAAACATGTGTACATTAAATGGTAGCTCTACCACCCATTTAATGCTTGACATGTGTATTAGGTTAACTTGTAAACCCTAATCCCTTTGCCTATAAAAGGAAAGGGATTCCCAGAGTAAATGTCATCTCTTCCAATTAATGTGATACACATTGAAGAGTTCATTTATCTCTCAAACAAACTGACTCGTACTACTAAAAGCTAAAGCTTCAGTTTAGTTATAACAAGTTTGTTTTCTTATTTCTCATAACTTTAGTTAAAGAATAAGTTCGAAGGATATAATACCCCAAATGTCATTCAACCACCTTGCTATTCTGCAAGCAAGGTGTGTCATAGATTCTTTACTTGATTCTAATAAAAGTCTATACGTTGAAAAGTACTTCTATGTGTTTTAAACTTGTTCTTTATATTGATTATACATATTTGTTTAAAACTCACTTCGTTTTCATGGAATGTGATTAGTCTAATTTGATAAATTTTATATCACATTCCTAGGGACCAACAAGTGGTATCAGAGCATTCTGGTTTATAAAATCTCGTAAAAAGGTTATATATAAAGGTTTAAAGATTTTTAAAATCAATATCCATCTTAAATGGTAGCAGTAGAGGTAACACAGACTCTTGAATATAGGGGTGGCCAGCTAAATGCCGCTCCTGTACTAGAGGTGGAAAATTTCACCAACTGGAAAAAGAGGTTCATGTGCCACATTATTGGTATTGAACCTCAATTTGAAAATATCATCAAAAATGGTCCTTTTATCCCCATGACAGCTGGTCAAAGGAAGCCAGAGATGAGAGAAAGGCTGCTAACTTAGATCAGCGACTCAAAAGTCTCATCATGTATGTTCTTTTAGATGACCAAATGAATTCTATCATAAACTACTTAACAGCTAAATCAACATGGGATGACCTGATACTGTATCATGAGGGCCCCTCTGATGTGAAATAAAGTAGGGTCATGGACCTGAAATTATGTTATAACACCTTCAATTTCAAAGAATGTGAATCTCTAACACAAACGCTCACCAGATACAAAGCTTTGGTAAATGAGTTAGTAAATGATGTCATCAAACTTTTAAAGCTTGAAATAAATACTGGTTTTATAAATGGGTTACCAAAGAAGTGGCTAAGTTTATGCCAAAGTCTCAAAAACACAAATAACGTGAAAGATTCTAAGCTTGCTTCTCTATTTGGTAAACTCAAATATGAAGAAAACCTTATAGACAATATTTATAAGACTGAAAAGAATAAATCTCTTGTCTCTGCAACACCTCTGTCAACTGCTTTCTTCTCTTCCTCTATTGTCCAGGACTTTCAAGATAGTCCTGATGATGAAGAGGATACAAGAAGCAATCATGAGTAACTGAATGACTTAGAGGAAGAATACCAAGCAAAAGCACTTTTAGCCAAGTCTAAAAGATTCTTCAAACTCAATGTCACAAATGTGGCAAGAAAGGTCATTTTGCAAGAGACTGTTGGTCAAAGACATCAATTCCCTTTCTATCAATCACCTTTTCAATCAAAACTTCTCCACTCATCTAAATACAAACCTGAACCGAGGCAAACCAAGGACTTTAAAGCTAAATCTAGAAGAACTTTTATCGTTCAAAATTTTTCCAAACTCCAAAAAGATGTCTGAAGCTGAACCAACCTCTCCTGCCTCATCTGTCACCACCCTTCTAGATGATTGGAGCATAGAGATTGATGCAGACCATGTGAATCTTGGACAAGATGGACTTGGAGTTTTTGACTGAGCGAAAGAAAGCTTGATTAATGCACAGTTTGCTCTTGCTTTGATGGATACCAAGCTTACCGTTTCTTCTAAACTCAAAGGTTCCTTACTGTTCAAAAATGTAGTAAATCTTATAAAAAGTTGCTTTGAAATCTATCAAAACTGAAGAGTTAATTTTCAAAAGTGCTAGGTCTGAAATTCTTCAAATTAACGTACTCAAACACCATATAATTCCCTCATAATTTGAGGGGGAACATCAAAATATTCCCAATAATAAGCTTGATATATAATCAGAATATTTTTCTTCCCAAATAATATTATTCATATTTGAATCAATTGATATCCAAAATATCAAAAGATTTCACATTTTTAATAAGGGGAGAAAATAATTAAAATATATATAACTTGTATAATGTGATATTAAAGACTCATGTGTGAACTCCTTCCTCATATGTGCTAAACATTTTCGGTTATCGATGCACATATGCAGAGGCAGTTTTTCTGAAAAGTAAAACCATCGAGGTACTAAATGTTTTGATTTTTATCAAAGTAGCTTGATTGATGTTTTCAAATGGTTTTAAGGCTGTGAACAATACTAAAAGACTGACCATGTATTTAATTAATTGAATTTATAAGGTGGTTAGGTATAGGTGTTCGTTCCCACGATCCAGCCAGAACCGGAGGGATCTACCCAGGGACATTCCATTAGATTGAATAGAAGTCCATAGGTATGATAAAAAGGAGAAACGGTGAGAAAAGGATGAAAATGCGGACTAAGACAGAGCTAACACTGGAACAAACCCAACAAGGTGTTATTGATGAAGTCTTGGTAAGCATTGAAGGGGTTGAAGAATGAAAAAGAAAAGTTAAGATAAAGGATGAAAAGAAAGAAGCCCTCCTTACACTTAGACAGAAACCGGTTCAATACATATGCTATCAGAAACACCTAAGTTGTTGTATGGTATTGAAGATAGTCATCATGGACCCAGTGATGCAATATACAACCCTCCAGCCAGCAAAGGGGGATGTATCAAAAAGACTCTTGTTTCATTTCTTATGAAGATTACACTCATTTCTATCGACTTTCTCACTCCAAGTTAGTTGGTATTAAAAAGGAGGCAGTCTGCTCCAGCCTCTGATTACTAAAACTAAAAGTGCACTATCGAGTCTAGAGCTAAAAGAAATCATCCATAAATCTTACTAGGACACTATTTAAATATATTTGTTTTTCATACACTATGAAAGCAAGTAATATATTAAGAGTCCTACACATTATCCTTGTGATTTTGCCAAAACATCACAGTGATACTTAAGTAATCACAATGATGATGGAAATCCTTCCAGAGCCAACATCAAACAAGCTCTGCGGTAGGTGACTTGTGAGATCCTATATGGATCAAACTTGTGACACTGGATATCGATTCTGTCCAGACTATAAATTGACGGTTGATGAATTTTTGAAATGCTTAAAACTCTTGATGTTTCGCAAAATCACTTTAGTAAGTGGCACGTCGATTGATTTTCAAATCAATTTTTGATTCAATCGGTGAGACTTTATCTAACAGGTTCACTCATACCGTGTTGTCTGCTTTGAGAAGCTTCGGTAATGAGAACGGCTAGTGCAGCTGCGAAACCCTGTCAAGGAGATTCCTCAGAATTCTACCTGATCACAGGCAGTATTTATACTGAATAATAGGGAACCGTGTTATTGCAACCGTATTCGACAAAGTGACATTACGCGTTTACTCTTTTTCCAATCATTTAGTTAAATCACATAAAATAAAAATAAACATTCAACGTAAACGGGCATCAAACAAATATAAATTACGTTCAATAAATATTATATTATCATTAGAAAGATAATTTATAAGTTTTCATAATTTATTTTTATATTTTACGTAAAACGCATCCGGTTTGCGTTTTTGACATCAATGCATGCATGTAAGCGTATAAACCCATCTATACTTCAACAAATATGTATTTGTCGTGTATATATCAAACACAAACACAATACATACACTTCTAATTAAATCAAACAACCCACTAACAACATTAAACTACATTAACATTTATCCAATGGATCAAACCAAAGTAAAAGCATGATATTCAAGCCACCATTTTCAAATTCTTGTCTTCCATGTGTGTTTGTATATTCGGTTGATTTCAAGTGTTGGGTTCAGTTCCTGAGCCCTTCAGTCTTTCAGTAGATTTAAACATAAAATCTCCTAAGTATTTCTCAAGCTGAAGTCTTTCAGTTTGAGTCACTGAAGCTCTTTCAGCGTCAGCTTTTCAGGTCCTTAGAAGATTGGAAAGTATCTTCACTTCAATGTATGTAGCGGTACAGAAACTGAAGAAGGACTCTTGGTAAGAGCTTCAGTTCAACTTGGTTGACAATTCCAAACTGAACGTTGTCTATCTCCTTAACAAAAGTTGAAACGTGTTGTTTCACTTTTAGAAGCTTTATAAGGCGGGAAAAAGATTGCTTTATGTCAAAAAGAATAAAGCAATCTCCTTGGAAAATGTTACTTTGAAAGTTGGTATAAAAGTACATCAACTTTCCTTAAATGACTGTATCTGGTACTATAAAGCATGTGTACATTAAATGGTAGCTCAACCACCCATTTAATGCTTGACATGCGTATTAAGTTAACTTGTAAAACTTAATCCCTTTCCCTATAAAAGGAAAGGGATTCCCAAAGTAAATGTCATCTCTTTCAATTAATGTGATACATATTAAAGAGTTCATTTATCTCTCAAACAAACTAAACTGTACTAATGAAGCTGAAGCTTCAGTTTAGTCATAAGTAGTTTGTTTTCTTACTCTCTTAACTTTGGTTAGAGTTTAAGTTTGAAGGAGATAACACTCCAATTGTCATTCAACCACCTTGCTATTCTACAAGCAAGGTGTGTCATAGATTCTTTATTTGATTCTGATAAAAGTCTATACGTTGAAAAGTACTTCTGTGTATTTTAAACTTGTTCTTTATATTGCTCATATATATTTGTTTAAAACTCACTTTGTTACCATGGAATCTGATTAAGTCTAAATTGATAAACTTTATATCACATTCCTAGGGACCAACAAGTGGTATCAGAGCATTCTAGTTTATAAAATCTCATAAAAATGGTTATATAAAGGCTCAAAGATTTTTAAAATCAAGATCCATCTTAAATGGCAGCAGTAGAGGTACCACAGACTCTTGAATATAGGGGTGGCCAGCTAAATAACGCTCTTGTACTAGAGGTGGAAAATTTCACCAACTAGAAAAAGAGGTTTATGTGCCACATTATTGGTATTGAACCTCAATAAAAATATCATCAAAAACGGTCCTTTTATCCCCATGACAGCTGGTCAAAGGAAGCCAAAGAATCAATGGACTAGAGATGAGACAAAGGCTACTAACTTAGATTAGCGACTCAAAAGTCTCATCATGTCTGTTCTTCTAGATGACCAAATGAATTCTATCATAAACTACTTAACAACTAAATCAACATGGGATGACCTGATACTGTATCATGAGGGCCCTTCTGATGTGAAAGAAAGTAGGGTCATGGACCTAAAATTATGCTATAACATCTTCAAATTCAAATAAGGTGAATCTCTAACACAAACTTTCACCATATACAAATCTTTGATGAATGAGTTAGTAAATGATGGCATCAAACTTTCAAAGCTTGAAATAAATACTAATTTTATAAATAGGTTACCAAAGAAGTAGCTAAGTTTCTGCCAAAGTCTCAGAAACACAAATAATGTGAAAGATTCTGAGCTTGCTTCTCTATTTGGTAAACTCAAATATGAAGAAAACCTTATAGACAATATTTATGAGACTGAAAAGAATAAATCTCTTGTCTCTGCAACACCTTTGTCAACTGCTTTCTTCTCTTCCTCTATTTTCCAAGACTTTCAAGATAGTCCTGATGATGAAGAGGATACAAGAAGTATTCATGAGTATCTGAATGATCTAGAGGAAGAATACCAAGCAAGAGCTCTTTTAGCTAAATCTAAAAGATTCTTCAAGAAAGGTACTCAAAGGTTCAGTAGTGAAAAAGCAACTGACTAAACTGAATGTCACAAATGTGGCAAGAAGGTTCACTTTGCAAGAGACAGCTGGTCAAAAACTTCAGTTTCCGCATATCAGTCACCCTTTAAACCAAAACCTCTTAGTTCCCCTCAGCACAAACCTGAACTAAGGCCTATCAAAGACTTTGAAGCTAAATACAACAAAGTCAAGGCTAAACTAGCTCTCCTGAGTTCAAGTGCTTCAGCCTCTAAAGCTTCTATGGTAAAGAACAAAGGTCTTATCGCTGAAGCCTATGAATGGGATGAAGAAGAAGTGTCATCAGATGACAATGAGATGGTGGAAGTGAAAGTACTCATGGCACTAGCTGAAGAAAATGATGTTGTCAGCAAAGAAGGTGCCAGAAATGGTGAATGGGTAAAGATCTCTATGAGAAAGGTACACACTCTTCTTGAAATAGAAGATAATGATGATAGAAAAGTCTATTTAAATTATTTGTGTATTGATCTAAATTATGTTGAAGAACAAAGAAGTAATCTTTTGTCAAAACATAGAAATCTTGTTCATGAACTGAATACATGCAAAGAACAGCTTTTAGTATTAAAACAAGCAAAACTTGATTTTCTTACCATGCAGCATGTAAACACTGAAATTCTCAAAGAGAATAAAAACTTAAGAACTGAACTGAAAGAGCTAAAAGCAATCACTGAAACATGGCTTAACAGTTCTAACAAAGTAAATCAGTGTATCAGTGAACAAATCCCCTCTTAAAAGAAGAGAATTTTGGGAGTTGATCAACTCACTGAAGATCCCTCCAGTTCTAGGCAAAAAGACTTAGTCTTTGTAAAATCTTCAGCTGATGATACAAAAGTGACCATACCTGGTGTTGAAAGACCCTGGTTGTCTGAAGCTGAAGGTTTTATTCTGCCAAATCATGATACTGGCAGGATACTCCCAGCTGAGTAAAAAAGAAACATAATTGATCCTTCAGTTGTTGTCACTGACTCTTTAGTAACTATTTATGATTCAACAAATGAATCTTTAGTTTGTAACACCCTCTTCCTCCACTGAAGAAGTTAGAAGGTGCTGAACCTATTTCTGGACCAAAGACTATCAAATCAATTTTGAGGTCAAATTCCACATTCAAAGTTGAAGCTTTAAAAGGTGTCATAATAAATGAACCATCCTCAGCTCCTGCTAAGGGTAACAAAAGCTCTTCAGCTTCAAAAGTTCACTCAGCTCCTGCTGGTAAACTAAAGAGTGTAAAAATTAAAGATGATCCTCCTTTAGCTATTGTAATGAAAGAACTTAACAATCTAAGATTACAAGTTAGCAAGAATCAGTCATGTTACTCCAGAAGTAATCAATCACAACAGGTTCCATAAAATGCGCTTCAAAACAAATACAAAACACATTTAAAAAAGAGTTGTGATTTGTGTGGCTTAAACAATCATCTCTCTAAAAATTGTTATAAAGTTCTATTTTGTAAAAGATGTGAGAAAATTGATCACAGAACTTGTGATCATGATGAGTACATTTCCACCATGAACATGTCTCAGCATCTTAAAAGTCTGGGTAGAGCTTCCTCAAGATCTAAAATCGCAAGACCATCAAAATGCTTCTTTCTACCTTGCACATACTATGGTTGCATAGATCATTTATCTAATGAATGTTTATGCTATCCCATATGTGGATTATGTGGAAATCCAAGAAATCCTCAACATACATTAAAAAGGTGTGAAGTTTGTGGTAGCTCAACTCATACCACAACTAATCACTATGATATTGAATGGTTCAAAAGAGGTGAAACACTTCAAGCTAAAAAGGCTGAGGCTCTAAAATCAACTAGAGCTGAATCATCAAATGCTAACAGATCCAAGACTCCTACTAAAAGGTGGGTTTCTAAGCAAAACTAACCATTCTGAACGTATTTATGCAGTGTGACATCAGGAAGCCCATCTGATACCTAGACAGTGGATGCTCAAGGCATATGACTGGTGTCAAGAGTTACCTGTACAAATACGTGGAACACTCAGGACCTAAAGTAGTATCTGGAGATGACTTTACATGCACAATTGAAGGTTACGGCTCTATCACATGTAATGATATAGTGTTCACAAAAGTAGCATTTTTAAATGGTCTTAAGTATAATCTAATTAGCATCAGTCAACTCTATGATGCTAAGTATATTGTTCAGTTTGATGAGAAAAGAGGAACAATCTTCAAATCCAACAAAGAAGTTGTAATGATTGCTCCAAGTGTAAAAGATGTATATTATAACAACCCGAAATTTTCATCTATACAAAATCAACCTATTTTATTATGATCACATTTGTATGGAGAAATTTTTCGCTTTATTACATTACTTACATTACCAATATCTCTTATTATGCAACATAACTTGCATAACTAAAGTTAACGAGCTCACACAACCTACCTATGACAATCATATCTTCATATATATCAAACAAACATCATAACATGTCAAGTCAACAATCTGATATCCATTTTATCATATACGTTATTCATTTAATAAAGTTTCCACGACGATAATACCAAATGAGCTTAAACCGTTAACATTTATGCCTAAACCCTAATTTTGGGTAATGTAAACATTTAAGATGAATGTACAAGCGATCAAAGATCATGTACAAATAATATAACATCTCATTTGAAATATAAACTCCCTCCAAAAATAAGGTACAAGTCCTAAAAAGCACAATGTATAAGTCATTGAGCATGACATCTAAAATAGCCGTTTTATCTCTGTTTTCCTAAGAATCTTGTACAATCTATCAAGTACAAGTTACAAGCAAGTCATATACTTCATTTACAATCAATATTCCATCTTAATTCCATCTTATTTCATAAAATTTCATGAAATGAAACCTAGAAACCCTAACCCGAGCAAAATAGTAAACCATGACCCGTTTCTTGGTTCTTATCCATTTTTAACCTCAACCATTACTCAAATAAGTTGTAATTACATAAATTACAACATTACAAATCACATTCCATCATCATTTCATCATTATAACAACAATGGACGAGAATTAAACAAGAAAACCCTAATCGAACCCTAATTTGAAATTTTGACCCGTTTACTCATTTTCACCCATTTTAAACCCGAACCACCTATCAAATCTTGTTGTAAACTCTTAATACAAGTCTTGTGATCATTAATCTATCCTTATTAACCAAGTGTACATGAAATTTAAGCAAGAAAACCCAATTCGAGCCCTACTTGAACCCGTATACACTTTTCTTTCTTTTTGAACCATTTCAAGGATAACTTTGCATCCAAGCGCCTTGATGATGCACCTACTACAGCCCAAGCACCTCCTTTAAGCAGCTCCATCACCTACTTGTAAGCACCTTGTGATTTCTTGGCCAAAAATCCCTCTTGTCACCTCCTTAATGCCGCGGCTGAGATAGGGCCAAGAATCCACCACCACAAACCTCCACCTTGCACCATAGGTTCACCACATCACCCTCATAGACCCTCCAACACAGCCCCATCAGATATTGGACACCTCACCCCCTCAAACTTGGGCACCAAGGGTTGTAACCCTATATATACCCACGCATATACATCATTTTAACTCATCCCCCACTTCTTCTTCTATAACCCACAATAGCAGCAAGTATTTGCTCAAGAAGTTCCTAAGAAGTCCCAAGAACAATAATCAAGAGAAAGATTGAAGCCTTGAAGCCCCGAAGAAGAAAAACCTAGGCGTACGAAGCATTTCTACCCATTTCGACCCGTTTTCCTCCATTGTTGATCTTCAAAGCTCAAACCCAGGTTCTATGATATTCATACCTGCTCCTACACTCTTATAATGTTCATATGATCCTAAATATACTCTTGTTAAAGTTTTAAAACTCAAAAACCATGCGCTTTCTCTTTTTGATCCAAACCGTGCACCCGAAACCCTAATTTTGTGTTTTTCTTAAATCAAATCGTTATAATGGTTAAATGTTGTTATAATCTATTCTATTAAGTTAAACTAATGTTATTATAACCACTTTATTAAGTTTTGAAAGAATTTGAGCTTAAAACCCGCGCGTTTTCATTTTGAAACCCTAATTTGACCCGTTTTGATTTTTAGCTTAACGAATCGTTATTTTAAACTTTCGTTACGTTAAACCTTCATATTTTAGCTTATTCTAATAAGATATAACCTGAAAATATCTTTTGGAATGTTAAAATAAGCTTGCATGGCCATTCGGACTTGTTTTGTAAATATTATCCATGCAAGGGGTATATATCGTAATTTTCTGAAACTTATAACTAAAGGGACTGAAAATGTCATTCTATCAAAGTTATAACTATAGGGGTCTATTATGTCACTTTCCAAAGTGCAAGGTTTACTTTGTACATCTTTTAAACTAGAAGGACCAAACTCGTAAAAGTGCAAACTCCAAGGGTATATTTTGCCATTTTTCATTCTTAAGGGTCTAAAATGTAACATTTTGAAAAAGTATAAAAATATGTTCAAAACATTATAAGACATAACTTTAATTAACGCTTGACGTGCTTATCGTTTCCAGTTATCAAGCAAAATGCTTAAAACCAATTATATCGCATCACAATACTAGGGAGCTTCATATTAAGGGGTTTCATCTTGGTATTACGTTCTGACTGAGTTGTTGGGTTTACGATTTAAAGTGCCCTAGCTCCTCAAATGTTTACTGAATGACCTCTGAATTATGATGGCCCGAACGGTGATACAATACTCCATAATAATTCAATCAAAGATGATATTCATTATAATGTAAAACATATTCAATCAAACTAAGACTCGACATATTATCCCAGGTTACGTGACGAAGCTGCTTTCTTTCAATTGATATACTGAACTTTCCTGCCGGGCAGATAACATCGTACTATCATACAGACGCATTTCATTTGATATACTTTTGCCATCAATCAGATTTCCCTGTTAAGGTGAAGTTCATAACCTCGCCTTTACTTATTTACATGTTTTATAAACCCGCGAGGGGGATACATGCTTGTTACAAACTCTTTTACATACTCATTTATCTTATAACAATGTGATTACTTTTCAAAGACTTAGTGAAGTTCATAGCCTCGCTTTTACTTATTTACATGCTTTATAAACCCGCGAGGGGGATACATGCTCAATTGTTTTTAATATACACAAGTACTTAAAACCGATATTGTGAGTTCATAGCCTCGCTTTTCAATCTCTTTAATGTTTTCATAAACCCGCGAGGGGGATACATGCTTGTTACAAACTCTTTTACATACTCGTTTATCTTATAACAATGTGATTACTTTTCAAAGACTTAATGAATTCATAACCCCACATTTCAATCTTTTGAATACTTTATAAACCTGTGATACCTGATATAAACCATGAATGCAAGTGTTTTTCCAACTGTATGCTATCCAGATATATTATTGCCTAAGTAGCTTCCAGTGCCATTATTTCCATATCATGAATCATTAATTACTTGCATTGCGAGTGAACGCGAATATTGTGAATAGATCTATTGGGGGTGACGACTCCCGTTTGTATACCCATTCATAGGGTAGCCAAACGCACTATATTTGACCTAATAGGTAACCTTGGCAAGTTACCTTTTCCACGGGGACATTTGTTCCTCAACCAATGTCACTACGGTGACTTTCCCTGTTAACGTATTGGTGTCATGAGCTTAGATGCAATAATAATGTTACCATTTTTCCATGATAATTGTATTCGTTGCAATTATTACCATTATGATGACTTGCATTCAACTGTTCTCCATAATAATGTTGTTCTCCATGATAATGCTGTTTTCCATAATAATACTGTTTTCCATAATAATTGTGCTCGTGCAAATGTTACACTATAATTTGTATTCAAACTATTTACCATAAACCTATGAATTTCACTTAACATTTTGTGTTGATTCTTTTTAGCATGTTTATCTCAGGTAATTGAGCAACTTATAGCATGGAGTGGCATGAACTTGAAGATGGCTAAAACTTGTTATCATTTACATTTTATGTTTCTAGATTTTTGGGACCTTGCCTTTGTAAAACCTCTGATTTAACTGAATGATAACGTATCTTTAAAAATGTCTTCCTTTTGGAGTCGTTTTTCTATGATTGTGACTGTTGTACTATGAAGTAATACCCTAGATGAGCTTCCGCTGCTATATTATCAAAATGGGGGTATTACATATATGTTCTTGACATGACATCTTCTGCTCAAGAATCATGCTTCTTTGCCAAAGCTTCTAAAGATCTCAACTGGCTTTGGCATAAAAGACTTGCTCATCTAAACTTTAAAACAATCAACAAATTAGCAAAACAAATTCTTGTTATTGGTCTTCCCACACTTGTATACTCAAAGGACAAATCATGTTCATCACGTGAAAAGGAAAGCATCATAGAGCCAGTTTCAAAACAAAACAGACATCTTCTATCAAGAAATGTATTCATCTTCTTCACCTGGACTTATTTGGACCTGTAACTCCTAGATCCATTAACCATGAAAAGTACACCCTTTTCATTGTTGATGAGTACTCAAGGTACACCTGGGTATACTTCTTGAAGAAGAAAAGTCAAGCACCTGAAACCATCATGTCCTTCATCAAAAGAGTTGAAAATCAAAATGACATCAAAGTCAAACAACTCAGAATTGACAATGGTACTGAATTCAGAAATAGCATTCATGTAAACTTCTATGATGAAAAAGGGATTTCTTAAAATTTCTCTTCTCCCTACACACCTGAACAAAATGGTGTTGATAAGGGGAAAAATAGAACCCTCATAGAAGCTACAAGAACAATGCTTTCAGGATCTGTCTTTTCTAAACAATATTGGACTGAAGCTGTAGCCACTGCATGCTACACTCAAAAAAGATCCACCATTGTGAAAAGACATCTCAAAAATCCTTATGAAATTTTTCGTAAGAGAATCCCAAACGTTAATTTTCTTCATGTCTTTGGATGTCCAGTTTACATCCACAATCATAAAGATCACTTGGGAAAATTTGATGAAAAAGCTGATGATGGTTATCTTCTTGGATACTCACTTGTTTCCAAGGCCTTCAGAGCCTTCAACACTAGAAGACAACAAACTAAAGAAACCTAACATCACATTTGAAGAAAGCCTTGATGCTATCAAATTCTCAAAACCTTCAGTTAACGACATCAACATTGCTAAAACAGAAAGATATCCACCTGATGAATATCTTCATCCTTATGAACCTTCTCAAAGGTATCAAACAAACAACAATGATGTGTCCTTCATAGAGCCCTACGAATATCCTAAACCAATTGTTCTTGAAACTGAAGTTTCATCTGACCAAAATGGTTAAACTGATCAAAATGATCACAATGATCAAAATGATCAATCTGTTCAAAATGATGAAATCTTAAATGATGATCACTCTGACAATTCCAATCACACCAACGTGAACAAATCATTGATAACTCCCAAATACTGAATACATTTAGTTCTCTGAACACTTATTCTCTCCAAGTCTAGAGGATACTTCAGTACAAAATAAAATTCCAATCCCAACTCCACCCTTACCTATTTCATCAATGGTCCCCCCCCCCCCCACCCCCCCCCCCCCCCCCCCCCCCCCCCCCCCCGCCCTCAACCCCCCCCCTCCCCCCCCCCCCCCCCCCCCCCCCCCCCCCCCCCACCACCCCCCCCCCCCCCCACCCCCCCCCCCCCCCCCCCCCCCCCCCCCCCCCCCCCCCCCCCCCCCCCCCCCCCCCCCCCCCCCCCCCCCCCCCCCCCCCCCCCGCCCCCCCCCCCCCCCCCCCCCCCCCCCCCACCCCCCCCTCCCCCCGCCCCCCCTCCCCCCCCCCCCCCCCCCCCCCCCCCCCCCCCCCCCCCCCCCCCCCCCCCCCCCCCCCCCCCCCCCCCCCCACCCCCCCCCCCCCCCCCCCCCCCCCCCCCACTCCCAGATCCTCAAGATAGATGCTCTTTAGGACAAACACATTAAGCTGGAATATAATTGGTAATCCAGGGGCTGGAATGCTCACAAGATCCATGGCCAAACAACTTAGTGCTGCTTTAGCTCCTGAATGTCTCTTTGTAGATTTTCTTTCTGAAAAAGAACCTAAAAAGGTTTCTGAAGCACTAAAGCATCCTGGATGGGTTGATGCCAAGAAATATAAACTAAACCAATTTGCCAGAAATAAAGTCTGGACATTAGTTCTTTCACCTTATGGTAAAACCATAATCGGCTCAAAATGGGTTTTCAGAAATATAAGAGATGAAACTGGAATTGTCATCAAAAACAAGGCAAGACTTGTAGCTCAAGGCTACAATCAGCAAGAAGACATAGATTATGATGAGACCTTTGCTCCAGTTGCAAGGCTTGAAGCAATCAAAATCTTTCCTGCCTTTGTCACATACATGAACTTCATAGTTTATCAAATGGATGTCAAAAGTGCATTCCTCAATGGTAAACTAAAAGAAGAAGTTAATGTCAAACAACCTCTAGGTTTCAAGAGCAATGAGTTTCCTAACCATGTATGCAAACTTCCCTTTATGGACTTAAACAAGCTCCAAGAGCATGGTATGAGACTCTTTCAACCTTTCTCACTAAATACAAGTTTGTAAGAGGCAAGATAGACAACACTCTGTTTATCTACAAAACTCAAACTGATGCGATTTTGGTTCAAATCTATGGTCCACCAGTACAAAATTATGCAAACAGTTTGCAAAACCGATGACTCAAAGATATGAAATGAACATGATGGGTGTTCTCACCTACTTCCTTGGATTTCATATTAAATAATTTGAAAGATGCATTTCAATCAACAAAGAAAAATATGTCAAGGATTTGCTAAAAAATGACATAAATGGTTCATCAGTAAAGACTCCAATGGTACCCCCTAACAACTTAGGACGTTCTGATATCTAAGAGTGAGAAATATTCTCTAAATGAGACACAGTATAGAGGTAGTGATTAGATCACTATTTGATCTCTAACCTAGAGCGCCAGAAAAGCACAAACCTTCGACATTCAATCTTCTACTAACTTTGTCCTTCAGATCTGCGAGTAGCGCACAGTATATCAAGCCAACCATCCTAAAAGCGCAAACTCCTCCCATCTACTTCGCGTACTCGTTAAGAGAATTTTCATGTACCTAAAAGGTACTCCCAGTCTTGGTCTGTGGTATCCAAAATGTTTAGGTTTTTACCTGAAAGTATACTTAGACTCTAAATATGTTGGGTGCAACATGGATGGGAAAAGCACATCAGGTGCTTGTCAGTTGCTAAGAGGAAAACTTGTGTACTGGAGTGCTAAAAAGTAGCAATCTGTAGCTATGTCCTCAGCTGAAGCTGAATATGTAGCTGCAGCTGGATGTTGTGCCAACATACTATAGATGAAAAGTCACTTCACTGAGAACTATGACACCATAATGAAAAGGTACACCATATTTATCTGTGAAAACACCATAGTGCACGATTGACAATATCAAACAATCCCGTTTGCACTTAAGAACAAAGCAATATATAGATCAGATATCACTAATCAGAGATCATAGTTATACAGAACAGGGGACATTGGAATTACATTTTTATTCCCACAATATTCACAATCTGATATCTAATAATACCAAGCCTCTGGATGAGCCAACTTTCAAAAGATTGATTGTTAAACTAGGTATGATGAACATTGATTTAAAACCTGAAGCTTCAGTGCTGAATGAAGAAAACTGAAGCTTCAGCGATTTCATCTAAAACTAAACAAACTTTCATGTTAAATGTCAGTTTAGTTTTTGCATACAACCTTTAGCTTGCTTAAGTAAAATAACTGAGCAATCATATATGTTCCTCATTCATGGATTTTGTTTGACATGTTGGTTTTTTATTCTCGCCTTAGCTGGAGTCATCGATATTGGTTACAGCCAATAAAAAAAAGAAAACAAAAAAAAAAAAAAACAAAAAAAACAAAACTGAACAAACCTAATATATTTTCAACTCTATTGCGGACTTAAGTTATCGCGACACATAAACCTTTATCTAAAATCATCACACATCTCTCTCGAGAGCTGAAGCTACACTAACGCAGCCAATACTCATCAATATTGTCTCATCATAGGAGATTTGCATCGATCAATCTATTACTCTGCGAGGTCTTTTCTATTCGCCTACTAACAAGGAAAGATTGATGTATGCGACTGAACATCTCACACTAACCCTGTTCAGATCATGACAATAGATCACTCAAAGCCATAAAACCCTAGTATAAAAGTTTATTTCGATACAACATCACAATACACAAAGAGTTCCAGAATATTTTTAAAAGGTCTCTAAGACTTTAAAAAAAATTAATATTAAAATTAAGTTTAAAATAAGAATTGACCTCATCATCTTTCCTCATTACCTACTATTGTAGTTAATAGACGGATGATCACAGCTTCTTAGGTTCAGAATACATGCTTTGCTGTAACTTTTCATTAAAATTTAAAGTGTATAGCACACCTTTTGAAAAACAAAAACCCTAGAACATCAATTACCCTAAACATTAAAAACCACAAATGAAAATTACAAATTCTCAAAGAAAATCTATTTGTAATTATCTTCAGTATCCTAATAAATCACAACTAAATAACACCAATTTAACAACACATTCTCATAAACAAAACCAACACTACCTCACCAGAATAAACCTTACAAAATCTCGCCCACTCAAAATGGCAGAATCATCATCACAAAAGACCTCATCGCCTGATATCTCTCCTAAAGAAAAACTTGTTACTCTTGACAAACTTGAAAGCCCAAATCCTTTCTTACCTGCAAGTCAGGTTGATTTCACCTTTGATGAGATCACTTTTACCACCAACAATGAAGTTGCACTCTTGTATTCCTCACATCCTAATCAATATTACTTTGAGGCTGTATTAGACTTCATTTCTGTTAGGAATATTGTAATAGTTAGTTACTACTAGTAGGTATGTAGTTCCTACTGGTAAGTAAATTCCTACTCAACATATTAGGTTCTACTTTGAAAGGATAACTTTCATAAGTTAGGTGCTGGCAGACCAAATATTGGTTCCTGCTGGTAGAACAATAGTCTAGTCCCGTAGTATTTATAATTGGTTTCTGGGAAGTAGTATAGTTTAGTTCATGATAAGTGATATGCTTGAGCTATCTTAGTGAAATGGATTTTTGCAATCTCTTTAAGACTCAATTTTTGTGGTAAACAGACGGTAGGGTTTTTCGTAGTAGTATATAAGAAACCCAACCCACGGCCATAGAGGGCAACGAATCCGAAAAACACAATTCTCCTTGTTAATTAATAGAAATCCATAGAAGGATCTTTTAGTTTAATAGTCTTGTTCTTCTTATAGGCTTTTGCTAAATTCTACCGCATAGCCACATAGCCTTCTGTTTAGCAATGAGTCTTCTCTTGTGATTAGCTCGTATTACCATAGGTTAATCACCATCCTTAACAGGCAGTAAAGATTTATCTAGAGTGGGAATTCAACAGTGTATCAAAGCTTTTTGATAGTCACCTAGGTATAAGAAGAACACGTAAATCTAGACTCTTAGAACCTTAAACACATCCAAAAACATCCAATATCCCTACCACAACCTTTTCAAGATGTCTGACCATGAGAGATTTATTGCTTCTGATAAGTAATAATGACAAGGCCTCAACCACACAACAGTAAAACATTCAACCTCAAATCATCACCACTGTCTCGAACAACAATGCAAAGTTTCCTTATTTGAAGAAGGATGAGTATGAGTTATGGGCTATAAAGATGGTGGAATACTGGAGATCACAAACAATGATATGACTAACTGGGAAGTGATTTCAAAATGAGCAACAGCTTAAAAGGACTGAAGAGATCGTAATGGAAGGGCGTCCAATTATTCTTCCCTCCAACGAATCCGATGAACCACATTGCTGTTCAGATGAGAATCAAAGGCAAGAACTTACTTGCTCAATCTATTCCAGATGATCATTGTGACCTATTGTTCATTATTATGGAAAGATGCAAGGGATATAATGGAATGCAGTCAAAGCTAGGTTTTAGAGAGTCAAAATGCCGAATCCAAAAAACAGAATAGACGAACAAGCAACCAACCACGCGACCTGACAGACACAAGAATTCCTCAACTAGATATCACCCAATACAATTCAGATATGAAAAAACATCAAGCGAGCACTAGCGCGATTATCCGCGCACACACCCAGGCGTACTCGCGACAGACACATGACAAGAAAAGAATTCACCGACTCCAGACTAAGTAACACACCCACACTCAACAACGCGCCCCAGCTCCACCTGATGATGAAGACATCAATCTTAGTTTCTCAAAGGTTTGCCTTCATCTTGTGTTCACATGTGGCTTTGACCTTAAAAAACTACAAGTGACTTAAACTTCCTTCTTTTGAATGATTTGTACTACAAGTTAAGACTCTTAGATAGATATCAAAATAGATAATCCTACTCATTCCTCAAGTCATCTCCAAGCCATTTGCATTGACGTTAGTACTACCAGTACTAGCAAAAAGATGTTATATGCAGAAAGCCCAAGCTTCTCCTCATCTACTACTTACTCTGCTCCATCAAGTTCTAAAGCTAGATCTCACAATTCTGGTAATGTGCTTCAAGATGTTCTTCACTCTCTTGTAGCTGAAAGTGAACCAGAACAACAAGTAGCTTATGAGAAGAATTTTTGATGCAGGAAAGAACGAAATTAGACTATAGATAGAGATGGGTAGTCAAAGTGGCGCAAGAGGCTATGGTGTCATTCAGGGTGGTTGAAGTAAGTTCGGAGGAAAAAGGCTGGAAGGAAGATGGAGTTTGATAAGAAAGAAGCTGCTAGGTTCAACAAGAAAGCGTGTTTAGATGCTTTAAGTGCCTGCAAAAAGGGCACTTTACAAGAGAAAGCATAGCAAAAGGGGAAATGACAAGATACACAGACTATCTCATCTCATCTCTCAAGCGCGCGATCATTTAGTGCGAACCTATGGGAAAACACAACCAAAGAGAAGAGAGCATCAAACACACACTCAACACAAGTCGCCAATCAAAACTAACAAGTATCTCCGCACACATCTAGCAGTAATTACTCTGGAGCAAGCAACACACATGAATCATGAAGCGGTAAGGTAAATTAAGGCGTTTTGTCATCCCATAACAAAAAGATAATAGTAATGAAGAGGCGAAGAAAAATAGGAATAACTTGGGTTATAAAGCGATACTGCGCCTACATTGAATATAGGTGCAGCTAGACGACAGAATATATAAAGGCCCTTTAAGCTCCACATGAGAACAAGGTTTAACACTAATACAAAGAATTGCAGAGAGAGCTAAAGCCTGCGCGGAAACAGAAAACTTCCTACAATACTATCACTCTCATGGGCTCATGAACCTCTGAGGGTATAAAACTGCCCTTTTGGTTGTGAACATAAATTTAATAATCTTCAAACAATAGTATAATGATCTAAGATGTATCAATCGTAATGGATACTATATACGAGGTTTCAGGCTTATAAAAACCTCTTAAAACATTTAGAAAAAACAAAAGATGATCTATCAGCAATAATCATTTCTATGGATAAATTGAATGGATAAAGAATAGAAAGTGATTTATGAGTCTTAATGAATCTTAGAAAATCTACAACGGAACTACTGAGACACCATTCAATGCAAATGCAAATAAATGTTGGAAGCTGTGATGATATGCCATAGAGAACGATTTACAACAAAACTTGATAATCACCTTATCACAAATTGAAAAGTGGGTGAACCTCTTACGCAAAAACAATATTCGAGACATTCTAATTGATTAGTATCTCCATGTCTTTAAGAACAAAAGTGCGAGAACTTGGAATAATAACTATATCAAGCTGAATAAATTTGAGTTTAGAGTTATTGCTATTGACTTCTTGTGCATTTAGTGTTATTTAAAACTACTAACTCTTAAGAAGTAGAAGGTAGACCTCTTTTCATAGGTTTGCCAAAGCTGATAGTATGAAAGTTGTGCCTCCACCTCTTTTGTGCGGAGACTTAGACACTCCTCAAACAGCATCACATAGACATTAAGTGACTTTCTCAAAATCACCAATGATCTGCCACTCGGTAACAAAATAAACGAATCTCCAACAACCACTCCCGCGTCGCGACTCCTAAGATCAGTAGTCTCCCTAAAGACCAATCTTGACTCTTGTTATAACAAAATGCAACACAGACTTCAGAGGCGTCCCAAGCGGCAGCAAAATGACTTAGCCTCTAGCGTGATATCTCTAAGTGTTCAAATACTTACAGAGCCAATCAAATGACTCTTCAATCTCCTATGACATCAACATATCCATCTAAACCACATACTACTGAGAGGAAGCTGAGATGGAGAGTGCCCAATGTATTATGGAAACAACACCTATCCAAGAACCCATTATTGTTCAGGATTTACCTAGTTTCTCTTGTAATAGTTCTGATAAGAATGAAAACACTTCTAGGACCTCTTGTAATAAGAATGGTTATTTTAATAAAAGGCAGGTCATTTTAGAAAAAAAAAATTCTTCTGCTTCAAAGTCTTGTTTTGTATGTGGTAGTTATCTTCATCTCATTAAGGATTGTAATTATTATGAGACACAATATGCTAATGATTTTGATGGTGTGAGATATCCTCAAAGGGAACCAATTTAGGACAATGCTACTAGGGTCACTCAGTCAAATCAATTTTGTACCCAATAAGTAAGTACTAATCTCCCAGGTCTAGACGCAATGTTTTCTAATTCCTAGCTGCTTGGACCAAACCAGTTCCTGCTAGAGTGTCGCCGCTGGAACCAGATTCTTACTGTAGGCCGAAAAACTGGTTTCTACCCGGTGCACCAGTTTCTAACTGGTAATCAAAATAGCCTCCTCCCAGTTCAATGCTATTAGAAAAACTCATCTTCAGTTACACTGGGTTTGGTGGCAAAGTACTGCTAGACACCTACTTGACTCATTGGCCTACATCCAACAGAGTTTCTTATTTTCAGAACCATCCAACCATATTGGACCTCATTTTATTAATCTAATTACAATACATCTATGATGGGATGGATGTGGACAAACTGCTGTTAAGCCCCAACAAGTTCTATTCTTGGAAGTCACATAGAAATAAAGAATCGTATTATTCAGAGGACTACACCAAGAACCATAGGTGGCGATCTACTACACATACAAACAAAACATGGCTCAAAAACTCCATTTATATTCCAGAATCATAAAGGTCCGACCCAGTACAGGAATCTGACTTGGTCCCCCCTTAAGACATACTAATGTTCTTTTTAGAGTCACAAACTCATATTGAATACAAGCGTCTCATCAATCTCCAAATACCAGATCTAGGAGAGATTGAAGGGATAGTAGATAGTGCCGGTTTAGGATTCTCGCATATAACGAACAACCTTGGCAAAAACAAGGTAACAGATGGATGACTTTCGAACCTTCTTAATAGGTGAGAAAAAGTCTGCTCTTTTGAGAGGTGGTGAAGGCGAATAACAGGGAAAGGGACAAACAGGACTCCTAAGTTGGATTTTTGAAAAATGTAAATACTAATTGAAGGAACTATCAACAATTTAACTCATGACACACGTCTCTTATATTTGTGACAAAAAGAAATAAAGTTTCTCTTCACCAGACATTGATGTCCTTCGTCCTCAAACAAACCGATATTTCTAACTCCAGAAGAAAGCATTGTGAGTTACTCCGTCCAAGGAACACACAATACTGTACTACTTCCCATAAACACCTAAAAAACATTACATACCTGCTCCCCAAAAACGCGAAATTATTACGCGCATTTGTTTTGAGATGCCAACAGCTCTCTCTTCTCCATCATGACAACGCTGTTAACCAGCGTCGGCCAATCTAGAAAGACAACATTCGACGAATCAACCTGGTGCACAACCTAATCAACACAAAATAGCACATTAACAAAAGCTAGGCGTTGAGATTAAGATAAACATTATCAAGAGGTCTTACCCCCAAAGCTTTATTTCAAAAATGCCCTAACTTGTGTTGTATGTTCAAAGGCTAGCAACCCCAAAGACACCTAACCATATAAGGCCCATTAACTGCTAGTACTATCTTCCATTCTCTGAGCCTTTGCCAATTGCATTCATAATGGACCGTCATTTGCTCCCTACATCCTTCGTAGGCATAGAACCACAAATATTACTGCCTTGTGATCACTACTTGACTACATAAGCAGGTTTTTGTTTAGGTTTTTTTTCTAAGACTAAGGCTTAGACAATACAATCCTATAAGGACTTTAATTCCCTTTGTAGACAACCAGTTGAATAAAAAGGTAAAAGCATAAGATGTGATATATGCGGTATAGAGTATTAAGAATAGCGCGAAAATTGATTGAACTCTATGGGGGAAAAAGGGATAAAATAGGGAGATTACATAATGCAAGAACCCCATGCAGGCAAATGGAAGTTGCTGAGAGGAAAAATAGAACCCTCATAGAGGCAGCTAGAACTATGTTAGCTGACTCTAAGTTACTACTAATGTTTTGGATGAAAGCCAGTAAGTACATCAGCTTGTTATGTCCCTAAACTAAGTCTGGATAACAAACCCTCACAAATAAGACACCTTATCTTTGTTTATGACTGGAAGACACCTCCATCAGTCATTTTTAAACCCTTTGGGTGTCATGTGACAATCCATTTTGAAAATACCAATGATCATTGGGTAAATATTCTGATGGAGGCAGAATGAAAAGGGTATACTTGGTAGGATTACTCATGCCATAATAGAGCTTAACAGGGATATATACAGGCTACAAAGAGGGTTGAAAGAAAACAATGACAATAGAGTGTTATCTGGAAGGAAAAAACTAATACTCTCCAGGGAATTGGTCCATAGTTTCTTTTTTCTGACTCTTGACTATTTAACTGATTCCGTTAGCTATAATCAATAAAGCGTAATCAGGTCGAGCAGGTAGCAGCGGAGTAAGTGGTTTATATCGTAACGAGCGCACCCTGTGCGGCGTGTTAGATCTAGGATGCGAGGTGCGAGAGCGCGCGAGGAGCGAGCCGAGGAGATAGAGGGCCACAGTATGATATTGCCTAGTAGCCCTTCTTATCCTTCCCAACACATTCCAGGAATGTGTAAAAGTTGATACTGCGAAGACAATTTTTAACAGGAGCTTGCAAGGCTGAAAGATACCAATGAACAAAGAGCCACCTCTGATGCTGAGAACTTGGCGAAAGGGAGGTTTTAGCAAAAGATGCTGAGAACTTTTAGAAATAGAGCAAGTGCATAGTAGTTCCTTCCCTATGTCGTACAAACCATTTCCATCTGGTGAATAACAATGGTTCTCCTAGTAAGTTTTCAGTTCCAACTGGAGTTGTGTTCCAGTTCCTTTGGTAGTACCAACTGCCTCATATTTCTTTGATGCTGAGCTACAAATCGATTCTCCTAGTCCACCAAACCTTGGAAATAAGGTACCTAGCTTACCTGAGGTGTCTATTAATTCTCTTACATCCCCATTAAAGATGAGAATGTTGCTAATATAAACAATTTAGCATCAACGAGGAAGTACAGTATTGTGCAACTAAGCGGATCAATACAGTAACATCCTCAATCCTCTCATTATTCTGGGAACAAATACACTGTTCCAAACCATAAGTCAGCGTTCACAAGTAAAACATACTGAGATGACACTGCTTTCCTTAGTTATATTCAGGAACAACAAAAGAACAACCACACAGCCTCCAGCATTGTCCCCTTTTGCTTGTTTTCTTACTCAAGTTGAACCAAAGTTTAGCTCAGGTTTCTTAAGATCAAGCTGGGTTTGATGCTACTGCAGGGCAGAAAATTGCCACATTCAAGTTCCAAATGTATGTATTCTTGTGTATTATCTTGAAGGTAAAATGCTATTGGTAAATATGCTATTGGGACTAAGTGGATACTCAAAAATAAGAGAGATGCCAGGGGGATTGTTGTCAGGAACAAGGCTAGGCTTGTAGCTCAAGGACACAGACAGGAGGAGGGCATTGATTATGATGAAGTCTTTGCTCCAGTTGCAAGAATAGAGGCAATCAGATTGTTTTTAGCATTTGCCTCTTACCTGGGATTTATGGTTTATCAGATGGATGTTAAGAGTGCGTTTCTTTATGGTAGAATTGATGAGGAAGTATATGTCACTCAACCTAAGGGATTTGTGGATCCTCAACATCCCAAGAAGGTCTACAAGGTAGTCAAAGCTCTATATGGACTTCATCAAGCACCAAGAGCTTGGTATGCAACCCTTTCTACCTTTTTGCTGAAACATGGTTACAGAAGGGGCACCATTGACAAGACTCTCTTTCTTAAGAAGCACAAAAGAGATATCATCCTGGTACAAGTTTATGTGGATGACATCATTTTTGGATCTACAAAGAAGGCCTGGTGTGATGAATTTGAGGCCTTGATGAAGGGAGAATTTGAAATGAGTGCTATGGGAGAACTTACTTTCTTCCTAGGATTACAAGTTCAGCAAAGACCTGATGGAATTTTTATCAGCCAAAACAAGTATGTGAAAGAGATACTGCAGAAGTTTGATTTGGAGAATGTCAGGACTGCCACTACACCCTATGAAGCTCAAAAGCCTAAGTCCAAGAATGAACCTGATAGTCCTGTAAATGTACATTTGTACAGATCCATGATAGGTTCACTAATGTACTTAACAGCTTCAAGGCCTGATATAATGTTTGCAGTCAGTGCTTGTTCAAGGAATCAAGTCACTCCTACTACTTCCAATTTAGAAGCAGTGAAGAAGATTTTCAAGTATCTTAAAGGCCAACCTAAGTTGGAGTTATAGTACCCTAGAGAGTCACCTTTTTCCCACTTATTTTTCTTGCTACACTATGTTTCTCCTAGTCGTTGTATTTTTATTCTGGTAGTTTTATTTTATTTATTTATTTATTTTTCTACTGGTAGTTTTAGTTCCTCTTGCTTGTCTATAATTAGTTCATTCTGGTAGTTAATTTTCCTTTCCATTTTATTGTATCTGTTTTGTGTGTATTGGCCTAATCTTTTGCAGACTAATGGTTCAAGAGGGTAGATTAGTCCTTTTCTAGTGTTCTACATGGACCACGTGGTTTTATTTTGATGCCAAAGTGTTCATACTGGTATTTCAAGTGTTCCCTCTGGTGTAACCAGAGTTCCTAATGGTAGTTTTCATTTTTCCTACTAGTAGACCACTTCCTACTGCACAAAATCTCAACCTTATCTCCACAGCATCAATGGCCGCACCAAGATACAGGGATGAACACAACAAAGTGGGTTATTTGCAAAAACCCAAAGGCAGTGATGATTATCATCAGATTCTTGACTTTTTGGGGGCTTCTCACATAAGGTATGCTCTCACCATTAACCCTATCATCTTTGACTCTTTAGTCAAACAATTTTGGTCTACAGCTACACTCAGGTCTCCTGAGTTAGGCCCTTCAGCTATCCTAGCTACCATTGATGTGACTCCCTACACAATTACTGAGGACTCGGTAAGGGGTCAACTTCAATTAGCTGATGATAGTGGTATTGATGATTTACCTATTGCGGACATATACTCTAGAATGGATAATCTTGTGTTAGGATCTGATACTAGATAGATCTTCTAGCCTTCGTAATTGTATAATACTTATGTAATCACAAGTATATACGTGAGAGACTCTAATAATCGTTTAGGCGGAAACTAAACAATGTATTGTAAAGAAGAACAACTATATGAACAACGATCCTCTATGGATCTTTCTATCAATAGTAAATTGTTTTTGTAATATATAATTGGTAATGCGTACAAAACCCTATTGCTCTCGGTTTCTTTTATAGAGAAGAAACCCTAAATTGTTAAACAAGATAAGTACTAAAAACGCGTAAGAGATAAACATTAATCTCTTCCTAAACTCTAGTAAACTTTTTTCTAATATGAAGCTCAACTTTGAGGGGTAACCTATGCAACTTTTAGCTGCTATGCTTCCCCAAGATCAAGAAGGTGAAGGTGCAGGGGTAGCTGCACAAGCTGTCCCACCACCCATACCTGAACTTATTCCTGAGCCTATGCCTACACCTGACCAACCTCAAGACCATTTGTCTACACCCCCAAGACAACAAACTCCCCCTGCATCTCCACCATCTCCACCAAGGTCCACTCAAGCTCCCCCTGTAGGTCACACTTCAGGAGGTGCAGAGGACCTTATTACACTAACTATTTTGTCCTATGTAGTTTCTACTTTTGTGCATAAGGTAAATTCTTTGGAAACTGAGCTCAAGGCACATAAGAAGCTATTTAAGGATGTGGTAGGAAAGTTGGTCAAGAAAGTTAAAGCAATGGAGGTAAAACTTAAGACCAAGAAAAGGAAGGTGGTTGTGAGTGATTCTGACCAAAAAGAAGGAGGAGAGCAAGCTGTGGATTTGGATGCTCTAATTGCATTGGCTAATGCAGCTGTGACTATTGATTCTAATAATCCTCCTGGTGGTGCTTCTAATAATCCTGCTGCTAGTTCCCATATTCCTACTGATGTTCCTACTGCTGTGAACGTTGCTCCTCGAGCTCATTCTAACAATCACCATCCAGAGATCCTTTCATAGAAAATTGTTTGCTAAGCCATCTTTCCCTTATTTCAGAAAGAATAAAAGTCATTTAGCAATGAGAGGCTGAGTGAAATTGAAGCTACAAGATTAGAAGCTCTTGAGAGGGAAAGATTTGAGAAAGAAAAAGCTGAAATTGCAAGACATGATGCAATTTATGCAAAGCAGTTAGAACAAGAGGTAGAGATGTCTGCTTCTTAGAGGGAGACCAAACAAAAGAGGTTTCTTATTTTCATCTGCAAAGCATTTTCAATGCAGATTGGATTGACATCATGGCTCAAGTTCATGCCAATGCAGGCCTTTCTTCTAAGCTTCTGGGTGCAGATGTGAATGATGATAATTTTGCTAAGAGGATGGTTGCATTAATCAATCAAAGGAAGAGAGCATTTGCTGAACAAACGGCTAAA
The DNA here is from genome assembly GCA_026074375.1 of Tanacetum coccineum. Lineage (NCBI taxonomy): Eukaryota > Viridiplantae > Streptophyta > Magnoliopsida > Asterales > Asteraceae > Tanacetum > Tanacetum coccineum. The sequence continues at coordinate 59,099 of BQNB010017927.1, forward strand.
GAGAAGAGGGATAAACCAATGACACATGCCAACAAAGGGAAATACATGAGAAGTAAGATGGTCAAGAATCCGAGAACCACCATTACTCTATACTGGTTGGTCTATGAAATATGTGAAAATCCTTGACTAGATGACAACTCATAGCTACTTTGAGAAGATCAGGATGCTGTGGCAATCTTAAGTCCTCAAAACTCAGAAGGACTCTAAAAGAAGCTGGTAAAGCTCTGGAACCAGAACACTTCAAAGAAGCAAAAGTCTACTGAAGCCCCATTTCCATTCTTTGGCTGATGTTTCCCTAACCACCAGTAGTTTTCTTCACCCCAAATCTTTTGGCAGCACAAGGAAGAAGTCTTCTTGGAAGGAGGTCCATATCAACTAAGCCCCAATCTAGAACTTTATAGAATTGGATTTAATGCAGATTAATAAGACAACATCACGGTTGTTTCTGATAAGGTCTACTGAAACGAGCTCCTATTCTTTGGTCGCTTTTGCTGGTTGGAGGTGATTAACTACTCCTTCTGGAGAAATTAATGCTCTTTATAATGATGGATCATGTTACCAAACATTTTACCACTCTAAGGGAGATCCTTTAAAATGGTGGATAGACTAGATCATTGAAGCTATAATTGATTGGAGCTACAAGTACTATGAAACCATCCTATTGCTGTTGTTGATGGTGTTATGGGGTAATATTCAGGTGTTTATAGATTCTCAAGCAGGTGGTAAGGGTTCTTTGGTTTGGAATCATCAATCTCATTGGCAGATTTAAAGTTGGAGGTTGTATACTCTTTCCAATGTTCATGTCTTGGAAACTGTTTTTGGAGAGGTGTTGTACATGTTTTCATATGTATCTTATCCTCTCTCAGCGGAAGCCAAATGAAGGATGGCTAAAGCACTGAACATAGAAAATAAATAATGGATAACGTAAGTTAGAGATGACAAGGATGTTGTGGGTATTGACATGACACCTCTGAGCAATTGATTATTCGGTTCAATCAAGAATCAAATTGCTGCTGCCCGACCAAGTTTTTTCCTGTTGTGATCATGGTAATCTGTATAACTCAATTAGTATAATTCTGAACATTTTGTTTGTTTCCAAACTGTATTTTGAATATATAACTCTATTTGTGTAGTTTGTCTTAAATGGGTTTTTCACTTTTTGTTTAAGTAAACAAGTTGTTTTGGTAAAAAGGATTTTGGGCAACTGACAAATTTTTGCAAACTGTTCAATATAAGTATTTGAGTCTTATGGTGTGCAAAGTTTGTTTTGTTTCAGCACAAATAGGTCATATAAAGTAAACTAATTTTCAGGGTTTGGGTGTTTGGTTTAACCAACAAACAACAAAGGTGTTCAACTCACGATGTTCTTACCGACAAAAAAGAGTTGATTCACCAAGGGTATGGCTCTGGTGTGACTCTCAAATCCCGTTGATACTTTAATAGTTTTGCTCAAACTATAGGTCCTTTAACTCAGACCCATGCTTTATTTGCTTAAGAGTTTAAATGGTTCTCCAATTACCAGCCTCTCACAGAAGGCTAGAAATAATTGAACTATGGTTTCAATTCCCAGGTCTTTTAGGCTAGAATGAATTGATATAGCTGTAATGGTTTGCTTAAAACCATATGGTCACTCAACTGGCCAATGTTTGAAGTACCAATTAGTTGAGATGGTTTGGAATCCACCATGGGAGTAACCCTTTAAGGGGTCACAAAAAGTATTGCCTAGCCCACAAGCAAACGGCTATGTGGTAAAGGCTAAAAAAATCCGTTTATGGCTTGATGATTTCCAATAAATCTTAGAGAATTTCCCAATTCAACATTATTCTGTTCTAAAGAGTGGATTGGTTTCTAATTCACCAGGGTGATGTCATGATTCCACCAAAGGAGCTTTCTCTCTCTAGAAAATATCTCACCATGTGTTTCTCTCTCTAGAAACTAGCCAAATCCAAGAATCATCATCCGGGCTGTAAAATATGATATCTCGGTTTTGAACCGGGTACTAATACCCTGTATTTGTAAGAACTATAAATACCTCTTCCAACTTTGGAAGAGGTAGCTAGTCAATTATTCATTTCCATATTACACATAGAGCTTTCTCTCTCTAGAAAATATCTCACCATGTGTTTCTCTCTCTAGAAACTAGCTAAATCCAAGAATCATCATCCGGGCTGTGAAATATGATATCATACACTCTACTTATATCACAACTATCTAACACTACTTGGTAAGATCACCACGATTTAACTATACTTACAAAGATCCCCAAGATCTAGCTACTACACACAAATATCAAATATACAATTGATTTACAAATATGTGATATGGTTGCAACAAGATTGCAATACACACTTGAGGTGTAATACTTCTCCACTTGATGATGAAAGTATTCTTTTCTTGCACTTGAGGAATTAAGTTTGGATCATTTGGAAACAAAGCTTTATGATTATATGATCAAAGGATTTTAGAGAGGATATGTGGGCTGTTTTGAGCAGAAAGAATGAGTGCAAAATGTGAGAAAATTATGGGGAAAAGTCCAGTATTTATAGGACAAATTGGGGAGCGTCTATCTAGGGGCGGTCCCCTTAAATAGGTGGGCGGTCCTTTTAATTTTAAGGGGGCCGGCCGTGTATTTAAGGGGGCCGCCCAAGACTAGGGTTTCCCCACTTTGTCTTTTGTGTAGGGGGAATTTTCTAGAACTTTTCTAGCCGTTTTAGGTCCAAAATTTTGAATTTCAAAATGTTTATTTTGAATAAAACTTTTCTTTTAATTGTAGAAAATGTTTTGTAATGTTTTAAAAATGTTTACAACATTTTATAAAAGTGTGAGGCTGAATAAAAATTTCCTTTGATCCTAAAATTTATTAAGCATTTATTTATTCATACCTTTAAGTGATGTATTTGTTGAAATGAGAATTTACTACTAATTACTTGTTTACGTTTTATTTTACGTTGAAGGTTTTTATATTTTATGATTATCAAAACGTAAAGATGTGAAAAAATATTAGTAATGTTTTTAGGCATTATATTTTATCAACACAAACATCCATTAACTTTGATTAACAAAATTTAAACACATAAAATAATAAAAGTTATTTTCAAACAATATTCTGTGAGTTTTCATGTCCCATTTCCCCGACGCCGTCGACCACCGCCGCGCCCCCCTTTTTGTAGAATCATAAAAGACATCGTCGAGAATTGCTAGTTAAATCGATCGGAATAAATGCTCCCCCTTGATGTGTGCTCCCCCTCGTTCGAGGGCACCAAGGAATCGAGCTATGGTTCTTGCTACAAAAACAATTAGAACAATGACGAGAATATAACTAACAGATAACAAAAGAAGGAAAAATATGACAAAGTGCAAGCAAACTCAAAAGCAAAAAAAAACTTCATTCATTTAAGACAATGTGTGTGAATAACACACAAGCACACATAAATAGAAAAACAAATATGCTTTAGAAGCATATTAATACATAAAAAAAATCTTAAATAGCCATAGAAGGAATTTTGACTTGCTTGCGATACAAAAGGGTTTGACATTATTGAAGGCATATCAAGATTAGTTAGTTAGGGGGGAAAGTTCTGAGCGAGGCATTTGTGGAAGGTAATCTCTTTGAACTCTAGTGGGTGGATGATCGAGTGAGGAGAATTCAATCCATTGATATCATCACTTAAAGCCAAGGAATTGTTTTTTTGGGTGAAGATGCAACAAGGGAAATACCCAACATGGGTTTCAACTTGGTTGATGTTAAGGGTGTGTGGTAAGTTTGGAGAGTAAGGTGATGAGGGAATGTTGTTTTGTTGTTGAGTGAGATGCATGGCTTAGAGGATAGATAGGTCTTGTAGTTGATTAATTCATCAACTAGGCTTTCTCTACTTGAAATAAAGGTGGTGTGTGTTGATTTGTGTTAACTTGAGTGGAGCTTGAGTATGAGCAATATGTGAGTTTGATGGTGAATGTAAGTGGAGGATTGAACTATTGTTGAAGTGGGAGTTCCTTAAGTAAGATTTAGTAAGCTTGATTGGTATTGTTTTCCTTGATATAGGTTCATGATGAGAGGTGAGTGTTTTTGTATTTGTAAAGGGTTTTGTATTGAGCACATTTTGAATTTGCAAAGTTGCTTTCTTCCTCCAAATGAGTTTCACACTCATTTGGTAACCCTGAGTTTGGATGTGGGTTTTTTAGAGGATGTCATTGGTGGGATTATTGTGATATGATCGAATTGAGATGTATTTTATAGGGAGGAAAGATTTAAATTAGAACAAAATGATCATTCAAAGGAGAAAATCTAAAGAAATGTTTTGGAATTATAGGAACATAGCTAAGTCTAAAGGGTGTTTGGTTAAAAAGAAAAGAAAAATACTGTTTTACCCGTGTTTGCCTAGGCCGGTCCCCTTAATTAGGGGCCGGTCCCCTTAAAATTAAGGGGGCCGCCTACTGGCATTTCCCAGATTTCCCAAAATTTGATTTTTCTCAAAATTTTGTGTGAGGGTTTCTGTTTTGGTGGTTAATTTGCAGCAAGTCCATCCTTTTATGGCAATTAAGATTTTTAGCACATAGCACTTAAGCATTCAACATTCTACATATGTATGACAAGATGTAGGATAACATATTTCACATAATTTTGGCATATACTCATATATGAATTGAAGATCATAAGGGTGAAGAACATATGAAATAGTAACTAGATATAATACACAAAGAATTTTCCTTGATAAGGGGGTTAAGTTAAAAACGAACCAAACTTTTGTGCAAATCCTAGTGTGTGCCTAAGTGCGACAAATGTGGAGTAGCGATTATTTCGACACTAAGACATGTAAAACCTAAGAAATAATCCAAGTGCTCCTTGATTTAATTTTGCTCAACCAAGATTGTCGAAAATATATATTAGATTATATACTTTTGACAACAAGTAAGAGAACATTATGCATATGTGAAAAATGTTTTTAGCATATCTCAATAATATGTGATAATTGATTTTCATGTGCTCCTAGTTGTGAGAAAGACTTTTTGGAAAATAATAGATTGGGATTATTATATATATGTATAATAATGAATATGCATCTGATATGATAATTTGTTAAAATATTGCTTTTTCGACTTTCCCATCTAGTGTAAAAATAGAGCCTAGACACGGAAAAGAAAAAAAATTTGTCAGTCAGGTGGGTGGTCCCCTTAAAGTCTGGGTGGTCCCTTTAAAATTAAGGAGGCCGCCCTTTATGAATTAAGGGGCCACCCCCTGTTAAAAAAAAATTCTTAGATTTTTGACAAATGGTTCATTGATGATTATCATTTCTTTATTATGCCAAAAACTTAATCAATTTGTTCCATCATTCCTAGACCTAGACGTAAGTAGTTAAAAGGCTCACGTTTAAGTGGTTTAGTTAAAATATTGGCAAATTATTTATAGTCCTTTGTTTAGGATCTGAACTAGCCCTTGTAATATCGATAGATAACTTGGATAAATCCAATCAACAATAAGAGAGACACTGACTAAATTAACAAGTGATAAATGCGGAATCTAACACAGGAGTAAAGAAGAAACGAAAATACAAAAATCTATGAAAGCTCATATGCTTCTATTGAATTTTCAATCACTACTCTTACATATCATTGTACCTAGGGATCCTCTTATACAACACAAGGAAACCTTATGAGGCCTTTACAAACGTCCAAAGGTAATACATATTCCTGTTTCCTAAGATATCTCCTAAGATATCTCTAATATAACTATTACTATTCTGTTTGATAAACAGACTTAACTATAAACAGAATTAACTATGACCAGTACTAACTCTAGTACTGCTATACTCTACCAGTACTAACTTAGTACTGCCAGACTTAACTTAGTACTGCCAGTATTAACTCAATTCTAACAAAACTAACTATTACTACCAGACTTAATTGTTATACTACCAGTATTAAGTCTGTTACAATCTATTTTCCCAACAATCCTCCCCTAACTTGATCTTCACTTGTGAACTACAAAGTAACCAGCAGCAGTACAACAAGCAGCAGAAACTAGAGAAGGCACAACAGCATCAAAAGAACCAGCATGATCTCGATGAACAGCAGAATCAAATGAGACAGCAACATCTCTAAGCAGCAACTTCCAGACTTTGCAGCAACAGCACCATTGACAAGTATGTACATCAAATCAAAAAATTTCAGTCTATTCTCATCACTTCCAGGTGTGTTAACTCCTGTGAGAGGTGAATCATTGAAAAATGTAAATGGATTTGATGTCTCTTTACCAGTTAGCCATTAACTCTGGAGTAGTCAGTTCTTTGGCCACCAGAAAGGTGTATGTCCATGGTCAACTGAGAACCATTTCAACTCTCAGTACTTGAAACATTGGTGAGTTGAATACCATATGGTTTTGGGCAAACCATTACAGCCATCAACGGATTTGAGATGCCTTTACCTGTAGCCGTTTGCTCAGGGCTAGTCAATCCTTTGGCACCTAGAAAAGGTAAATTCCATGGTGGATTGATGACCATGTCAACTCTTTGTACATGAAACATGGTGAGTCGATAACCATACAATTTTGAGTAAATTGTCAACTATCAACGGATTTGAGAAGGTCTTTACCATGAGCCGTTTGCTATGGACTAGCCACTTTTCATCCAAAGAATATGGAAAGTGATAACCATCCAGTTTTGGGTAACCTGGCAACCATCAACGGATTTGAAAAGGTCTTTACCAAGAGCCGTACCCTCTTGGACTAGCCACTCTTTGTTACAAGAACATGGTGAGTGAAGGCCATAGGATTTTTAGCAAACCCTTACAGCTATCAACGGATTTGAGTTACACACTAAAGCCGTTTGCAATGGTGAGCCAAACTCTTTCTCGGCTGTTAGCCATGGTGAGTTGAAAACCATTTGTCGTGCAGTGCAAGCACTAACACCAAAATTATACAACACGAGACTATCAGTATAACACTAACTAAGAGTACATGTTTTTTTTTTTAAATAATACTAACGAAACCATGAAAAACAAACACTAACTAATACACAAACTTACATAGGAGCAGAGGCAAGACACTCATAGGATTCCCGCAAGCCATCCTGAATCGTCTGAATAACACTTCCAGCAACCACAACATCCCGACAGTATGAGGGTGGAACTGTGAGCCTGTGGCGTAACATCCTTTCAAGCAGTGGAGCCCGGATCGGATAAAACTTGTCCACAAACATATACACAGTTTTCCCATTCGTTAAGTCCAGTACATGAACAGAGCTCTTGGGATATAACTTTCAGCTACTGACAACCCATTCATCTTGTGTTCTCCAAAACTCTACCACGTCATCAGAATGAAGTGACTGACACAGCATATTCACATCCCTCCAGAGGTCTAAACCAATATTTACATCGGGGTTTAGTCGAAAGTACCTATTCATCTGTCGTCGCAAAAGAAGAATATCCTCACGATAAACATGAGGTAGCAATTGTTTCAAGTAGGTAAAATACTTTCGACGCCTGTTCTGCTGATGATAGACATGAATATAGCTGTTACCAGGCGGGCAACTCACCATCTCCCAATCTTTAAATTCTCCATATGGAAGCGGAGGAATGTAATTTTCCATGTCATCATCACTCTCACTCTCAGAACTGAAGAAATCCTCAACAGGTTTATCCCATAGGCATTGTTCACTCCTCACCCCAAAATGTTTACGACGAGTCCGAGGAGGAGAAGAGGCAGATTCAGAAATAGTCTCAACCTTAACCCGAGGATCAAGAATCTCATCATCAGGAAGCTTATCTACCAACACAACACCATGACCCGAAATAGACTTACCCTGAAAGATTATCTCAGCAAGCACTTCGTCATCCGAGTCTGGATCAGCAGCAACTCGAGACATACCTATCCGCTCGTCTTCATCACTATCCAAGAAAAACTCATTAATACCCCCAGCAGCAGAATCGACAAATGGTGAAACCCTAATGTGACGACATGTATCAGCAGAATCCATTGCTGCTGAAGTGGTGACAGTAGAATCAGGAACACCAATTACACCACCAGCAGTAGTGGGAGCAGCAGAACCAGATAAAGGAGCAGCAGAATCAGCAGAACCAGCATGAGGAGGACTACCACCACCAGCAGAATCAGGATCATCAGCAGGTGGTATGGTAGTAGCAGGAACACCCGATGGCTGTGAAGTATCGCGGTCAACCCTTTGTCGTTTGGAAGGAGGCTCAGAAATGGCAGGCTTGGGTCGAAATAAGTTATACTGAGCACTCAACAAGCGATCTTTTTCAAGACGTTTGCAGATATACTCGTATTCTTCAAGCAGCTGTTGTTTAGTCATAGCTTTGACAGCAGTTATTGTGATTGTACCATTATGAGCTGCACACCACTAATTTTTAACCAAGGTACGCATCATTTGTGTGACCTCAAATTGCTTCATTAGCTTACCCTTGAGAGCTCTATATCGTAAATCTGCTAAGGCGCGTTTCTTCTTCTCCTTAATAGCAATCATACGTTCAACAAAGTTTTCCTCTGTTACATCCGCTCCTAACAACTCGCGAGCCAATGCAGGATTTGACCCAACTTGCATCATTAAATTCAACCAATCGATCTCTGTCATACGCATCATAAGATCATCTAATTCCTTTGCACATGCTGCAGAAACAGTTGGTAAATCCTCCTGAACTAAATTCTCAGCCCATAACCTGTGAACCAAACGCTCACTAGCTTGTTCTTCTTCTAAACGTTTCCTGGCTTGAGCATCTTCTGCAAGAAATTCAGCAGGAATATCCAATTCAGGCATAGGAGCCTTCCCTTTATCAGCAACAATAGAAGGACCAGCAGAATCAGATACTGCTGGCTGAGGAAGAACATCAGCAGAAAGGGGAGCTTGAAACTATTCAAAAGCTGGAGTATGAAACTCTGTTCGGGCACGTCGATACACTGACCGCTTATGCCTAAGAGGAACTTCCTCCTCCTCGCGTTCCTCCATGTCCTCAGCAGGAACAGTGGGTTGATCATGACCAAGAGCGGCATATGCCATACGTGATAATCCATCAATGTCAACATCATCCTGTATGTCCTCATCCCCTTCTGCTGCAGGGGCATCACCTGTCAACCGTGCTGTCCGCAACTGTTTCACCGTTCTCTCCAACTTCTTTACTCGTGATACAAGTGTCAGTATAGCACCCCCCATAAGTTTCTTTGTTGTTCCCAGCTCTGTTTCCAATGAGTCTATACGCCCCATACACCTGTCAAGCTTTGCAGATAAACTTGTTAGTATAGTAGGGTCCTCAGCCCGACCAGCAGCATCGGCTGTTGGTGTAGGAGCATCATTGGGCCCAGCAGGTGACTCAACATGGAATCCACCATGAGCGGTGTCATCTTCCATGGAAACGAGATTATCAATGTCCTCAGACTCAATATAGTCGTCAGGCCTAGGTGGGGGACCAAAGATAATGGGTTCCTCAAGGTCAGGGTCAACAAAATCAGAGGGTCTAGGGTGTGGGCCAAAAAGGATTTGATCAAAATCATCAGGGTCCACATACCCATCTGGTCTAGGTGCAGGGCCAAATGCTAATAGATCCTCAAAGCTAAAAGTCTGAGCTGACAGAGTCGGAGAGGGAGAAGAAGGTCTCTCAGATGCAGGCTGCCTCTCCGGTGTTGGTTCCCGACCAGGGGAAACCGGAGGAGAAAGAGGTACAGGGTGCGCCTCAGCTGCACTGCCAGCAGCGTCATTAGCAGCAGTATCCTCATTAGCAGCATCATCATCATCATCAGCATCATTGCCAACAGCAGCAATGGCAAGCATAGGAGGTGTTAAAGGTATTGGCTGTCCCTCCCATTTAAATTTCATATTTGTAAATATTTTCTTAGTAAAGCCAAATGTTGGTCTAAGGGTACGATCAGCAGTCTGAATGGCCATAATCATTTGTAAAAACCTTGGGTACATTAAAAATTTATGCTTTTTAGCCTTAATATTCCCAATCATCCCTTCTAAAACAAAGCGAGAAAAATTATAAACCCGACCAGTCGA